>OMLM01005703.1:19373-48930 GCA_900302695.1 Helostoma temminkii | reverse complement strand
GTGGTGGTGCATCTTCAATTCTAAGAGGTGCATTAGTAACAAGACACGATGTTTACCAATCGGCCTAGTAGATACACAGTGTTTGGGTTGATTATCAAAGTAGCTCTCCTTCTTAAATTTTTTGTATGTTTGTTTGAGCACGGTGGTGCAGTGGTTAGCACTGTCGCCTCACAGCAAGAAGGTCCTGGGTTTGATTCCCGAGGCTGGCCAGGGTCTTTCTGTGTGGAGTTTGCATGTTCTCCCTGTGTTTGCATGGGTTCACTCCGGCTTCCTCCCACAGTCCAGAGACATGCAGTCAGGTTAACTGGAGACTCTAAATTGCCCCTAGGTGAGAGTGTGAATGGTTGTTTATTTATATGTGGATGGATGTTTGAGCAGAAATGAAGCGGCCGAAATCTGTAATTTTGTCTCCAAGTGACTCAGATGGGATTTTGATCTGTGTCACTTGGCGATAAAAAGAACTGAGTTTACATTTACAATAAATATGATCAGAAATAAAATACAGAAAAGAACAAGGAGCGATGGAAGAAATTAGAGGTTAAAACAACTTTTCAAAGGGCGGCTGTTGACGAAAATAAAAAATAAAAGCCTCTCAGTGACCTGTGGTGGTGCATCTTCAATTCTAAGAGGTGCATTAGTAACAAGACACGATGTTTACCAGTCGGCCTAGTAGATACACAGTGTTTGGGTTGATTATCAAAGTAGCGCTCCTTCTCAAAAGTCCGACTCTGGTGGGACTCGAACCCACAACCTTTGAATCACCTCTCAAGTGCTTGACTAGAAGTCCAATGCGCTATCCATTGCGCCACAGAGCCAGTTACATTCAGCGTCTACACTGCTTCGGGAAGCTTCTATCATCATAAAGACTTTTGAAAATACTATAACTTTATTTATTGCGACAGCTGAATATGACACAGTACTTTATTTGACTCTATCGCTCGTTAGTAAAATAATTAACCCACAAAATAAAAGTATCAATAAAAATGCTTCCGGTATGTTCCGGCGGAAGTAGTTAGCGATTAGCAACAGTTAGCTCTGTGGTTGATGTTGATGTCCTAAAAATGAGCACGTCGGGGCAGACGATAACAGTGACAGTTGCATACGGTACAGTTGTTTTGCATGATGTTATGCGATAGTCACCAAATATCAGACAGGAACAAAAATCTAAGTTTATTAATAATCGTTAATCTCACGAGTAGCTAGTGGCTAGCTAATGGCTTTTAGCATACTCGTGATTGCTAACAGCTAGCTCTGTCTGAGTAACTGTACTCTGCCTACTTTATCCCTAAATACACGTTAAATTACTAGATTAAATCTTACATTACCATTGAATGTGTCGCGCTCCAATTTAAGTGTCATTGTGTAAAAGTGACATCTGGTTATTTGTTTTACATCTGCATATTTATTTATAAAATGTATGTTATTTGCTTATTTCTAAGACACGATTCAGTTACATCAACAGCATCATTTCTCTGCACACTTGTGCAGTATTTTCAGGGTATTTGGCCGGAAGATCGGGACTTTGCTGAGGCCAGACCATCTGTTGCGGGACGCTTGTTCATCTAGTCACTAAATATAGACCTTTATGACTTTAGCTGTGTGTGTCGGGTTGTTGTCATGCTTTGGAATTACTTTGGGACGTGGTGGCACTGCGACAAGAACATGAATCCCAGCAATATCCAGTTCTACAGCACCTTATAGGTTTAGTTCAATGACTGTCAATGTGTCTGTCATACCCAGAGATTTTTCTAATACCACCTTAACCTGAGATGGAATAGTCAATCGATCAGTTGTGACAAATTTGTGCTTTTGTTTATAATATATCAAAGTACAATAATAGTAGTATGCAGTATCTTTGCATTTTCAACTAATCGGTCTCCTTTGTCTCTGGAAGATATAATGACAATTATCTCCACAGTGGTTCTTAAAGTAGCTGACACATAGGGAGGCACTTGTGCCAGATGGTAGTTTCAGCTCTAATATTTTTCTCTTACTTCAGGATCTACTAAGCACAGCATCACAGTAACGGGTCAAGATGAGGGTAAAGGCCCAACTGTCAAAGACCTGTCAGAAGCTCTCACTCAAGCCACTGGAGTTCCATCAGCCTCACAGAAACTCATTTTCAAAGGTGGATTGTAGGTTTTTTTCCCACACTGACATTAGCGTGAATATTGCACGTGCGGTGTATAGTATAACTTTTCATGTGACCTTTTCCTTATTCGTCTTGGCAGGAAAATCACTGAAGGACATGGAAGAGAGTCTATCCAGCTACGGAATTAAAGAAGGCTGCAAAATGATGATGATTGGAAAGCGGGTAAAGCCTTTACATGTGTGGTGTGTTTGTTGAGTCACTAAACGTTAACAAATACTGACAATAATCTACAAACAGAACAGTCCAGAGGAAGAAGTCGAACTGAAGAAGCTCAAAGACATTGAGAAATCTGTGGAACAGACGGCCAAAAAGCTGGAAAAAGTAGACGGGGAGTTGACTGGACTCAAGAATGTAGGCTCTCATTTTTAAACTATATATTTTCCTTGCGTTGGTCTATTTGGCTCTTCAGTGTGGTTATGTTCCTGTCTTTCCAGGGATTTCTGGCCAAAGACCTCCAGGCAGAGGCGTTGAGTAAACTAGACCACAGAGTAAAAATAGCAGCTGAGCAGTTCATGAAGATTCTGGAGCAGATAGATGCTTTGGTAATCTATTTTGTTTAAGGCATTTGTTTCCGAGTTTTACATTTAAATGTTGCATATGGAAAACTCTAAACTGCTCTGTCCTCATAGAGTGTCCCAGAAAACTTCAACGACTGCAGAATGAAGAAAAGGGGCCTTGTAAAGACGGTGCAGGTAAAGTCTTTTCCAGTATCACCTCCAGCAAAAATCACTGAAGATACAAAATACTATCATTACATATGATTGTTCTCTGTCTGTAGAATTTCCTGGCTCAGTGTGACAAGATGGAGGCCTGTATATCAGACCACCTATCAAAGATCCAGTCAAAAAATCTTGCCTTAGCGGAGTAAAGCGACAGATCCCACATCGTGTGCTACACATTGCTCTGTGAGCAACTGCAAAGTGTCTGGAAAGCTTCAGGTGTGGAGCAGATCCTTGTCTATTTATTGTTGGTGTGATGTGTTTGAAAGAACAGAAGTTTTGTTATTTGATGCTCTGTATGTCTGGGACACGGTTAGGATCAACATGAGTAACCACAGACGCTCTGTGAAAGGATTAGAGATGGTTTGAATTGTGAAACTGTGGCAGATCCCTTTAAACTATCCAAAGCTAGTGATCAGTAGAACGACCACTATGGAATTTGTCAAATTACTGTATTTACAATGATGATGATGTCAAATTCAACTATTCATCATTTAATATGAATCAAGCTACAATAACACAGAGAAAATGTGTTTTGTTTTTCCTCACAGTGATCAGTGTTTAATGTCACGATTTGTACACACAACCTAAAGTATGTGAACTGTTTGGTCTTAAAAAATGAGCATTTTCTTGCCACATTAAAGGCTCCACTCTTCTTGACATAGCTTTCCCATAGAGTCACATCAGTGAGATCAGCTCATCCAGCCTCATACAGAACGATCAAGTTCGTCCCCACAAATATTCTTATGAACCACAACATACCTCAGGCAGTAGGCATGAACGTAGGAACACTATTGTCTGGCATACTGCATGGAGGTATCACCTCTCATGTAAAAGGGGAAAATATATTCAAGAACCCCACATTTGGAAATTTTATGTCTAGTGACAAATTGAAATGCCTGCAATCAATTGTGAAAATGACAATTTAGGTAAAAATTCCTTCCACTTGGGAGGATTTGCTGCATTAATTTGTCTGATGTGGCTGTAAACTGCGTATTTTGAGTTTTAAACAGACTGTCACACATAAACAACTGCAAGGCACGATGAAATTATGATTCCAGTTTTATGGCATTTTATAAGCTAAACGTTTAATCAAGAAAATAAGTTAAGGTCAGATGCACTTTACTCTGTCCACATCATTTTGGTGTTATATTGTATGTTGATTCCTTTCACCATCATTAAGACCGACACAGATCTGTTTTCCATGGTTTTAAAAATAAAAAAATGTTTTGCAAAAATGAATGAGTTTTAATGGTTCATCGCAGAAAACAGTCTTAAAACTAATGATTCAGACAACACAGTTTATTTTCAGCTTTATCCATGCCATCTTTACATACATCATCACTAGCTTATATTGACTCTTAGGTGTTATCACAGATGTGCAAATGAGATTCAAGAGTAGGGTTGAGGAGGGGAGAGGGACTCAGAGATGTGGTCCAATAAGCAGCTTAAACAAATGATGTTCAGGAGGGTTTATCACACTGTGGCTTTGTCATGAGCCAAATTACAGGATGAAGGTTTTCTAACTTGTGTGAAAACCCACTAATAAAACTCACAGCTGCTCACAGCTGATTCTAATCGTCTTTGTCCTTTGCACCGTGCTTTAAAATGCGTGTGAATGCTACATAGTTGAAGTTGCCTTTCTTGTCAATTGGGGCCTCGCGAAAGACCTCATCGACTTCTTCATCTGTGAACCTGTCGCCCATCGTAGTGAGCAGCTCCCGCAGGTAATCCTCCTGGATCATACCTGTTGGGAAAGACAACTGTTAAGCTAATATAAGTAACATGACACATATCAAGCTACAGCCATTACCATTACAAAAAGTAAATTTAGTTGCAGATAATTTATAACCACATTATTTGATGTTTAGAAATGAATAAACATAAACAAAAACATTCCCAAATTGAAGGATTTCTATTTTCTATTTTTCATATTAGTGTGATGAATTTTTTTCTTTGACTTTATTGCAATCTTGTGACATTTAAATAATTGTTATTGTACTTTTCATATAAACAACAAAAATACAAACAGTTTTGAGTATTCCTAACTTTTAACAGCTACAAATGTTCCAGTTAACAGAATAAATAAAAATAGAAAATGGCCTCTGCCTTTTTCTACACCCCTACACCATTACTGGATGTAACACTGAATTTGCTAATTTTCTAAGTTTTTAAACTAATTTTAAAGAAAAAAATGTGTCAGATTGATATTTCAAATAATTGCAGCTCTAATTAACTAATTAACCTTCCTGACGCACTGACGCAGAGATGTACTACGTAAAGGCTGCAGTCCAAGTAGAGCTCACACTACAAATGCACAGGAAAGTTTACTTCTGTCTCACCTGTGCCTTCTTCATCGAAGCACGCGAAAGCATTACGGATCACGTCTTCAGGATCTGTGCCGTTCAGCTTCTCCCCAAACATGGTCAGGAACATAGTGAAGTTGATTGGACCAGGTGCTTCGTTCATCATAGTCTCCAGGTACTCGTCTGTGGGGTTCTTACCTTGGAAAACAAACAGTCGAGAGAATGAAATACAATGGCTCTCGCTACTTAAACCATCCAGCTCCTAGAACACTAAACAGTGTTCACACCACTATTTAAATGTGTGTAAATAATTATATTATGCATACCTAAGGAGGCCAACATGTCATGAAGGTCTTCTTTGTCAATGAAGCCATCCCTGTTTTGGTCGATCATGTTGAAAGCCTCCTTGAACTCCTGAATTTGTGACTGATCGAACATAGCAAACACATTGGAGGTGGCACGCTGAGGACGCTTCTTGGTGTTTTTGCCCTTGGCCCTTTTGCTCGACATGCTGGCAGCTGGTAGGTTCCCACTCCTGCTGTGCAAATGATATTAAGGATGTGATTTTTAATGTGACTTAAAATATATGCCAACTTTTTCATGATAATAATAAATGTTTAAATGCCGAGCCAGTAGCATTGTACTGGACAGTACACCCCCTCCCCTCCAATAACACATTTCCCAGCCTGAAAACCAAAACCTTCTTTTCTATTTTGGAGAACACACAGCATTGTCATCATGACCTACATACATGGCACACACAAATATCCAGATACGCACATGCACCTGTGTGTATGTTCACTCAGTCTGTACAAATGTAGATTTACATACAAAATGTTGCTACTTGATTGTCTGATCCCTTTTTAAATTCTCCATTTCTCCCTCTCTTCTCATTTTTATCTCTCCAAGGTTAGAACCAAATTAAAGCCAAAGATGACAATAATGGTGTTTTTATTCTGGTACAACATGTAGCCCCCGTTCTCACCCTGGTGTTTATTCATCAGGGTTGATCACTACAAGACCAGTTTAAATTTTTGGACCAGTGAAAGGGACACTGGGTGGATTAAATACAGAAAAACTTCCTCATTGTAATTAAAAATCATACTTTCAGATTTCCTATAAATTATTTCCTCCATCCAGACTGTAACCAGGTCTAGCATTAATGAACCCATATCACATTACATCAGATCTAAATGAAAAACTACAAAACATTACTTAGAGAAGAAACAACTGTTTAAAACTGTGTCAGATGTGTCTGAAGTACACACATAAGCAATACCATGTTTTCATGAACAGATTCAGCAACATTACAACTGGGTTTTCTAAAGATAAGATATCCTTTAAAATTAATAGCAAACATAACATGCTTTTGGAAGACAGTACTAATGTTTGCTGATTATAGGGCCCTGTACCTTTATGTAAATATTCCTAAAAATAAAAATACAAATAAAAAACAGATGCTTCCAGCTACAATGGTCATTTACAATATTAATATTGTCTACATTGTGTTTCTGATCAATTTGATATTTGATGATAAAATCTGCACATCATTCAAAAGAATTTCTATGCGTGTCCGAACCTTTGACTGGTAGTGTACCGTGTTAGAGAGGAATTTATTATACGTTTTGACAGTAACACACCACATTATGCTAACATGATCTAACAATATCCTGCCAAATGTTACCTGGCAACAATAAAGAGACATGAGATAGTTATTAGACTCTGATTTTTATTAGCTACAAGTGTGTTATGACATATATTTACTACACTGAGTACTTTCGTAAACCCAAATAACCAAACATTTAACTCATTTGCTAGCTTACTCGGCTAACCTGATGGTGACCTAGCTAACTTAATACCTGACTGACCAGGCTAACAATAGCACGCTAGCTGAGGTGAACTCACAGGAAACGTCACATTTCGTGAATCCTCGAATTATAAAATCTTAAAAAGGACTGGGTACATGAAAAATGAAAGTCATACCTTGGAGAAAATAAGGGAGGTACAGCCAAAAATCGACGCACAAAGCTAGCGGAGCATCCACAGGAGGATGATGGGAAACATCAATGTTTTATTTATTTCCACGCTCCCGCACTGACCAATCAGAGGCGAGGAGGAAGGAACCAACATCCAGGAAGAGTCCATCTTCTTCCACACGTGTTTTTACACTGGATATTAATATGCGTGATGTGTGAAGCTTCTGCTAACGGCATTTTGTATTTATACACCATCACTACTACTTGTAAACCTCTTATTTTTGATAACTTCTTTATATTTAACCACATGATAACTTTGTGGTTAATGTGTTCCACCACCAGGAGGCAGCAACCACTTTTACAAACTTTACAAATGACCCCTATCATTACTCTAATGTGGGAATTATTGCACTGCTTCTGTTTAGATCAGCGCTAAATTAAAGTAATCCGTGTATGACTTTGCACGACACAATTAGAGCACAGATATAGAGTCTGGTGGCTTTTAATAGCAGATTATTTGAGGACATTTTTTTATCCTTTGTAATAATTCATGTGATATAACTCATAAGGCAGCATCAGCTCATAATTAACCGTATGGTCTCACACCAGATTCCCCCCATTAAATACTGCACACTGCGAGGGGCCAGGCCTCGCAGAGGCTCCTCAGCTCCCCTGGTCCTTCTCATGGTCTCATGGTCTAAATTTAAAACTGCTCCAGCCTTAAAAGGTCCTGACGGTGTCTTGTGCATTCTGCCGAGTGGCAGCATTATTTTTGTTCTGTGGACTGCCTTCCTGTCCACTGCCCCTCACCCTGCTGCTTCACCTGGACCCGCACTTTCTGTAGCCACATTTGGAATAACACCAGTTTTCTCTTATTTTCAACCATTGTGGATTGGTGCGTTGTTTTAGGGGGTAAGTTTGTTTCTGTTATTTAACTCTGCCTCATATTGAAAGAGCGTTAAAGTCAACACTTAAGCAATCAATTCAAGTCCTAGATCAGCAGAGCATTTTTCATTCTGTGCTTTAATTTGTGTATTTTATTGCCACTTGTACTAACAGGGTTTTGTTGATTGTAGCGATTTTGTTCCTGTAGATTAGACTGCATGTGTCCCTGCTGTGGAAAATCATTAAATGAAGTAGACCTAATCTAGTCAATTAACATTTGCTTCACCTCAAAACAATTCATTTTTAAGGACTCTGGTCTTTTATGGTTTACCATCATACAGTTAGAGGCACACGCTGCCTGCAGTAGGCAGTAGTAGCTCAGGAAATAATCATCAGAAAATACACGTCTGTTGTCCCAAACTGCAGCAATGTGGGAAATATATTCATTATATAATGTGTTTTTAAACAGAAATACCAAATATGCTTTAGTTGCAGTTTCCTAAATGTGAATATCTTCCTGATTTCTATGAAAACAAACTGAAATCCTTTGGGGTTCGAACTGTTTTTGGACAAAACATTCATTTTGAATATGACAGCAGGGGCTTAGTGGAACTGTGAAGGGTAATTGTAACTATTTCTTGACATTTTAATTGCCAAACCAATGAATATTCATAATAATAAACAACTATCTAGTAATTAACAAGGATGCTCACTTATTGCAGATCAACTTCTCACACTAGAATGATGTGATATCTTAGGCGTATTATTAGCTAAAAGCCTGAAAATTTATGAAAACAATCACAAAACATTTTCCCCAATTCCCATTTCACATTTTCCAAACCACATATTGTTCTCGATCCATGAAAGTGATTATAATCTGAATTCTGGTGTCATTTTACAGACACAAAAGGCAAAGTTGTAGATTATAGTAGTACCATCTGCTGCTTCCTCATTTAACACAGTAGAAGTAGACTTTAACCAGAGCTAACGCTTTAAAAATCATAACACCATCTAAAAACATAATCTGTTAGTTAGTCTTTCCTAATACCTAATCACCACCTCCTGCCCTAAGCTAACCCCCGATGCAGAAATTAATCTATAACATCAGTTATAACAACAGTAATGATAAGATTGATTTACAGAATTGCTAAAGTAACGGACAGTCTGACATTATAAGTTGGCGGAGTTGCCCTCAGGATGTCAGGATCATTACAAGTGATGCAGAAGCAGCAGAAGCAGCTGGAGCAGCATCAGCAGCAGGAGAAGCATCAGCAGCAGCATCACTATGAGAGCAGATATTACCTGAGCACCAAGTCGTCTGTTAGCAAGCAGTCGTTCTCTACTTACAAGACCACCAGCCATCGGTAAGCGGGTGGGAGTGAAGCAGATATGTTGATACGTGAAGACTGTAAAATAAAAACGAGGCTGACTCGATGTAACCTGCCACTTCCAAAATCTGGGAGGTGACCAAAGCCTTCTTGTGGGCTTTCTGCGGGTCTGTTAGAAAGTCTGTTCAGGGGAGAAAACATGCAGCTAAGAGAGCTTTCATGAGAGCAAATGGTGCCTCTCTGCTACTCACCATCTAGCCACTGATGTTCATGTTTTATGAGGTCACGGTTTATATTTTTTACAACAATGTGCCTGTTTTACCTCAAAGCCCCTGCAAAACAGCTTGTGTTGAAATTGTGTTGTGTGAAAGCATTAGCCCATTCCCGGGTCTCCATATGCACACGAAGACGCTTATCACAGGGTTGGTGGTTGATCCCAGTCCTTCATTCCACATGTTGCAGCATGTGAACGGAGGCACATGGGCACAAGTTTCTCCTGTCGTGTGTTCCTCACTTGGCTAAAGACATCTGCCACAATTACCTAATGTAAACTCAAAATCAAGATTTCAGGTTTGTGAATGTTAAACAGTAACAGATTTTACTGGTTCAAACTTAAGTCAGTTGAATCTCAACTCTGAATTTTTGTCTTTTTTGAGCCAAGTCCAGTTCTCAAGTCAACATTTCTGCAATGTTGAATTACTAAACCAAATTAGTTTGGAATTTTTATTAAAGGGAGAGAGGGAGCAGATAATGCACTTAGCACAATAATACAGATGTACAATACACAATTATAAAATTTTAATTGACTTGAAACAGTTAGTCAAGTAATTGATTATTTGAGGACCAGAAATGTATTTGTTTTTTACTTTTTTCAAATAATCTCACCAGTAAATTGATTGCTGCTTCTCCACTGTGAAGATTTTCCTGTTAATTGTTTTTTTTTCTGTGATATTTAACTGGATATCTTTAGCTTATGGAGCACTGATCATACTGAAGAAGAAATATTAAGACTTTATCTTGCACTTTGGAGAAATTACAAAACACATTTTCATTATTAGATCATATTTTACATTGATCAATCAGATCAGTCAGATTAACATTTTACATCATTCCAACCTCAACTTTGCACAATGATTCATGCTAAATTTCCTCAACCCTGGACAAAGATATTTGTCGAGGCATTAAAACAGTGACTTTAAGTATATCATGGGTAGACTGGTCAACACCTGGTTCATTTATTTACTGTTCAAACTAAGTGAAGTATAAGTGTTGTCTGAAAGTGATAGGGAACATGCACATTTCAAATAATCGAAGTACTCATGCACTCTCATGTTACAAACAGTAAATGGACAACGCTGACGTTCTTTTGTCCTTTAAGCTGCCGGGCTCAGTGTACATGTTGGCACCATGATAGCTTTCTAAACAGGGTCAGGGAAGGAATTTCAGCTGTAGTGAGTGACTGCCAGCTATATTCATGGTTGGCCAATCTATTTCTGTAGACACAACATGAGACGTTGCCCCTGAACTGTTAAGATACTGTATGGAAGTCGTGATATTGTAGATGGTCATGCACTGGTTTTCGTATTTAATGTTTAACTTTTGTGTTAACATTTGTGCCTACTTTCGTATTGCAGTTATTGATTCGTAGACATAGTTTCCTGTAATTTTATCAAGTAAAACTTAAGATTGACACTCAGCACTAAACTTTTTATACCTTTATGACTTTCTGAACCAAAGACTTCCTCTCACTACACCTGGTGAGTCAGCAGTAGAACGTCTTCTTTGCGCTGCAGAAATCCTGTGAGACTCTCTCCATCTCCGTCTGTCTGTGCTTTCAGCCCCTTCCACTGACTTGATCCCACCTCGCAGTACTGAATAGAGTTTATCAAAGCAATGCTATGCGACCATTCCTCCAGGCCAATTGAATAGATTAGGACAGCTTTCACAGAGATTAGAAGTGAAAGCGGGGCTTTAAAATAAACCTTTCCTTCCTGCTCCGTTTATAAACCCAGCTGACAGCAGGGAGGCCTGACGGGCTGGTACATAAATGAGTCAGAGTGTAATATGGGTCAGCGTCCTGGAGGATGGACAGAAATATATCTTTCTTGTCTGAGTGGTTCATGGTGACTGTTTTTAGATTGTTTAGGCAGCTTTCACTTTGTTTTACTTTCATTACTAAAAATTTTGGTGCGATTACACCTGGCTAAAACCACAACATCTAAACTGTCTTTCAGTACGACAGGATGCATCATCATCATAAGGTTGAATCAGAACCTCTATAAAAAAGTTTCAACGAAAAGTCATCATAACATACATGAAGACAGAATTATCTGCCAGAATGTTTGTAGTTAATCAGTATTTAATCAATTGTATACATCAGCAAATAATGCAAGAATTTTGCAAGTGGTGCACCGGATTTGTTGTTGTCGACAACTTCAGAGAAAAAAAAACAACTAGCAACGTGTTTGTCTATGTATTCTGACTTTCTACATTATGTGTGACTCACAAGCCCATCTGCTCCCATTCAATTTAATTCAATATTTCTATAGCACCAAATAAGGTTTATATCCGTACAGAATATAACAATAAAACTGTATGGAGTTATACAGAAAACCCAACAAATCCCACTTGAGCAATACTAGGAGGCAGTGGAGGGGAAAAACTCCCTTTAACAGAAGAAACCTCCAACTCATGACGAGTGGCCATCTGCTCCAACTGGTTGGGGTCAGTGGAAAGAAAGAGAAAAGAAGCAACAGAAGAACAACAAGCAGCGGACAAAAACAAAATCACAATGTTAACAGGACACAAATAGATTTTTAAAAAGGCTCAGTAATTTCCTAAAACAGATAGTAATTGTAGTTTTCAGAAAACGTGATTGGGTCTGGCTTCAGTAGTTTTTGGAGCAAAGCGGAGGTCAGAGGTCGAGAAGACAAAGTTGCATTAAGCCTTCACCACACAAACAATGCAGGATAGATTTAGTGGTGGTTTTGGTCTTTTCATTGTATTTTTCTGACTATATGAAAATTAGTTGTGTGTGATGTTTATAGACAAAGTAATGTGATTGTTGTTTGTTAACTCTAAGCGTGAAGACCTCTGTGAAGACAGAGAAGGGGCAGGAGGAGCTTAAACTGAGCCCGATACCTAAGAGAGCCAAACGCACCTACCTGGCAATGGACAAGGACAAAGAAGTTATCGGCTATGTTGTTCCTGTGTTTAGAGCCAAGTGAGTGAGGAAACTATAAAACACAACTATGAATCATTATTTTTTTAATCATTATTGTGTAACACTGAACATGTGTTGTTTTTTTCTGATCCAGCCATGATGTGGTTCGAGGACTGATGGAGGCCCAAGAGGAGGAGGTCACAGAGGAGGGGATTAACTATGTAGCCATGAGAAACCTGTTTGTCAGGGAGGCCAGGGAGGCAATGGAAGTTAAAGTGGAGAAGAAAACCAGAACAAAGCATGTCAGGGAGTCTGCTGAACGCCTGGAACTGTGCAAGACGGTAAATCCTATTCATTCCTTCGCAAATGCACAAGTTCATGTCCATTCCAAATCATTTAATCTCGTGTATAAAGCCTACATCTGCTGAAAATCAGAATCTGTCTTCACCGTTGTGTTATACAGATGGATGAGTGGGCAGAGTTTCGAAAGAAAATGAACCCAGATAGCCTGACACACCCTCCAGAGTTTATCGTCAAGCCCCGGGGGCAAACTGTCTGGGAGGGCAAGACCGTCAAGCTGCACTGCACTGTGGCCGGGTGGCCCAAACCCAGGATTGCCTGGTAAGATATGATCCAAGTTTGGTGTTCTCCACCTTGTTTCAGTCACAGAAAGAGACTGACCCATCATCAGCCAAGTTTATTTTCTCCAAAATGAACGAACACACTCCTCTGTACTTCAAACAGCCCCTGAAAACAACAGTAAAAAATAAACCAGCTGTCTTTCTGCTGTCTTCAAGGTACAAAAACAATGTGCTTATCGATGCCAAGGCCCACTCCGAGAAGTACACCATCGAGAGCACTTACAACATGCACTCCCTGGAGATCAAGAAGTAGGTAATCATTCAGCTCACACCGCAAGTGAAAAAGATGTACTCAGAATGAATTTTACTCTGAACTGACTGTCTGGTGTTACAAATATTCTGCAGCTGGCTAAATGCAAGTGAGATTCATCACGTCTGCATATTTTGTTTTTCAGCTGTGATTTCTTGGACACCGCCCAGTATCGCATCTCTGCACTTAATGTGAAAGGGGAGAATTCTTCTGTGGCTACGATTGTTGTCAAAAGTATGTAACTCTCACATCATTATCCCCTCTCTCTCTACAGCTGCTTCTGATCCTTGAGGTCAAAGTTATTGTCGTTTCAAGTAGAGCCATTATAAATACTCTTGTGTCTAGTGGATTTTTTCCATGGTGCTAAAGCTCTGTTAGCCTAGTGTACCATATGTTAGTGGTATTTAAAGTGTATTTCAAAACTCTTTTGTCACTATTTAAACAAGGTTACTGACTGATGTGTTTCTCTCCAGGGTTCCAAGAAGGCGAGGAAGTCGGCCCACTTGATCCTAAACCACGTGAGTCTCTTTAAATAAGGAAGATTTATTTTTACATGACATTTCACATATAAACATGTTGTACATCAGACACAAAAGGCCAATTTTAAGTTAAAAATGATTGTATCAACGCCTGAAAAAATAAAAGAGGCCGCTTGTGATGATGAACCTGCTGAGAATTATCACTTAACTCTGCACTTCCTCTTGTTCTCTGCCAAATCACAACAGAAGTCATCTCAAGGCATTTTACAATGACAGGTTTAAGACCTTACAGAATAGAATTCTATAGAAAATCCAACATATGCCACTCAAGCAGCGACAGTGGAGAGGAAAAACTGCCTTTTATTGGAAGAAACCTGTACATTCAGGCTCAGGGAGGGTGTGAGGCCATTTGCCTCGATGGGTTGGAGTGAGTGGAAAGTAAACAGCTTAGCTTAGCAGCTAAATAAATCTTCAACCAATCTGTTTTGTGTAGCAGCTTCTTGATACTTTCTCATTATAAGAGGTATTAATGTTATTTTCCTTCTGCAGCACCCTGGTAGTTGCAGAAACATACAGCTGTACACAGGGTTATTGCTTTTGGATTTTTATCCCGTTTTAGGCAGACATATCCCTCATGAGTTGGTAGCTAAAATGAGAATAGATATTGGACTCATTGTTCAGAGGGGACCGGAAAATACATCTCAAAGTGAATGATGTGTTTGTTATAATACTTGTACATTATGTTTTTGTCTAGAGCATCTTACAGTTGGTGCATTGAAACAATGTACAATCAATAGTTTCATATCAAAATTTTAAAAAGATGATTATGTTAGATCATAAAAACTTTTCTTAAACAAAACACAAGCGACTGCTAGCAAGTATTGGGGCATAGTGTGAAAATGTGGGATCTTTAATTTAGTGTTTTTCTTTCTTGTTCACAGATGGTTTCAGCCCAGAGCACGGCGTCACCTTTGAGACAACCATCATCGATAAATTTGAAGTGGCCTTCGGCCGCGAGGGAGAGACGCTGAGTCTGGGATGTACTGTTATCGTTTATCCGACTGTGAAGAAATACCAGCCTGAAGTTGTGTGGTACAGAAACGGTAAGAAAGAAGAATAAAACTCACATGTGATGCATTTCTTCATAATCTGTTTTTTACTATTATAAGACTGATCCACCTTGTGTATCCAGTCAGATCTTTAATATTGCCGACTTCTCCCACCAGCTGTGCCGTTGAAGCCCTCTCAGTGGATACACACACACTGGTCTGGGGAACGTGCCACACTCACTCTTTCCCACCTCAACAAGGAAGATGAGGGCATGTACACAATGCGTGTGAACACCAAATCTGGCTTCGACACCTACTCTGCCTACGTATTTGTCAGAGGTAAAGTGATGGATATTTCAGCTGGTAACATTTGGCTTTTTTTTTTATCCTTGAAGCCACCAATCATCAAAACTGCTGAAATGTACAGACTGCCCCACATGCAAACATGGCAGGGAACTGTTCAGTTCTGCTTTGTGCAGTGTTTGGTCTGCATGTTACAAAGGTCACCACAGAGAGTGTGCTCTGTTCGAACTACACCCCAACAGATTCCCAAAGTGGGAATAATCGAATGTTTAATGTTACAAAGACTTGCAGTAATTCATCGTAGATAGCTGCTGTGCTGTTACAAACACAGTACTGTAAAGACGTACTGTAAGTAGGTCAGAGAATGGAAACTGAGTATGTAATGGAGATCGGCCTGATTTAGAAACCGCACTACTCACAAGTGTGTGTGTGTGTGTGTGCGTGTGTGTGCATGTTGCTGTGCCAGATGCTGATGTGGAGGTAGAGGGTGTTCCCGTAGCCCCCCTGGATGTGCGCTGTCATGATGCAAATAAGGATTATGTGGTGGTGACCTGGAAGCAGCCAGCGGTGGAGGGCAGCAGCCCCATCCTGGGATACTACATCGACAGGTTGGTCAGCTCACACTTTCGTGGCTTCTCTACAAAATTTTGTCCATGTGTTATGTAACTGTATTTGCTGGATAACTCACGGTATAATTCAGTTATGATATAACCCTACAGACTGGTTATTGTACAGTTATGCTGCTCTCATACTGAACTGCCACCTTGACAGAGAAATGTTAACTTCCCGATGACTGAAACACCTACGTACATTTATACCTGCCTGTCGCTCTCACTCCTTCTGCTTCTGCGTGGGCAGATTGGATGACAAATGCAATGACTGCACACTATAAGACAGCAGTGAGTTGAATGAGGTTTATACATGATAATTACTGAGTGTGTTAAGGTGTTGCTTGTGATTTTCATGTTGGCAGGTGTGAGGTTGGCACCCACCACTGGGCTCAGTGTAATGAAAACCCAGTGAAGTACGCCCGCTACCCTGTCACAGGGCTGGTGGAGGGACGCTCCTACATCTTCAGGGTGCGGGCCTTGAACAAGGCAGGAGTCAGCCGTCCATCGCGTGTTTCTGAGGCCGTGGTTGCCATGGATCCCTCCGACCGAGCCCGCCTCAGAGGTAGGAGGTCGTCGTTAGAGTTGTTAGACACGTTGCCACATAACAACAGTTACACTTTTTATTAAATAAATTTTTTAAAAATGCTTCCTCTGCAGCTGGACCTTCAGCTCCCTGGACTGGAATGATTAAGTTCACAGAGGAGGATCCCACTGGTATGAAAATATATTATTGCAGTCATTCAATTTACATATTATACATTATACATGTGTCTACATCCAAATAGCTGTTTTTATATTTTTCAGTTTTATTGGTTTGTAAGTTCAGGCTTGTGTTGAAGCTTTGTGAGGTCATCAAACAGTACAGATGATGTGAGCTTTGTCTTGCCTCTGCAGTTGGCGTGGTGCCGGGAGAACCAGCTGATGTTGTGGTTACTGAGGCAACCAAGAGCTACGTGGTGCTCGCCTGGAAGCCTCCAGTCCAGAGAGGTCACGAAGGAGTCATGTACTACATAGAGAAGGTGAGGAGAACAGAAAGGGTCAATAAACAGATGATAACTGAGTGTGCTCACTGGTATTTTTACACAGTCAACGTATCAGTTGACTGTGTTAAACAATCAACCTGATAATCTGGAATACACTGTGTGCAAAAGAGCCTGGGACCAGCTTGTCCAATCTCAGTGGCTGGGGTTTGTGGACAGTTTGGGGGGTTCAGTGTCTTGTTCATGAACACTTCAACTGCTTCACTAATTGTGAAACTGCCAGCCACTACTTTTGTTTAGGAAAGAATAATGTGTTGTCCATTATCTGCTTCAATTCCTTCTTATTATTCACAGTGAAGGATTTACTGAGAATTCAAAAGACCTGGAATTTAACCATTCAGCTTTAAAGCCTTTTAGTTTACCCAGTAACAGGTCTAATTACATTGTAAATTAAAACTTCTGTAAATGTAAACTTAAAACAAGGAATAGGTGACATTCATTCTATGTAAACCAAATTGGTTGGGAACAACTTTAAGATGAATCACAAAATCATTCAATTTAAATTTCTGCTGTCAGATGTCACTGACTACTGTCATGTCGTCCTCTGTCTGTGTCACTTGTTTGTCAACCTCAGTGCATTTCAGGGACCGACACCTGGCAGAGAGTGAACACTTCTATGCCAGTCAAGTCTCCTCGCTTTGCCCTGTTTGACCTGGCAGAGGGAAAATCCTACAGCTTCCGTGTGCGTTGCTGCAACTCTGCCGGTGTGGGTGAGCCCTCTGAGTCCACAGGAGAAATCATTGTCGGAGATAAACTGGGTGAGCTAGCGAGCTCTGCTAATGTACCAGCTCAGCTGTTGCATACAGATCCTCTGTAATTACCTTTCATTCTTTTCTTCCTTATTTTCTTACAAACGTCTTTCTTAACAGACCTGCCCTCCGCTCCTGGAAACCCAGTGGCTTCTAGGAACACTGACACCTCAGTGGTGGTCTCCTGGGGGGCCTCTAAGGATGTCAAACAACTGGTTGGCTACTATATTGAATGTAGCGTGGTGGGCACAGAAGTCTGGATGCCATGCAACAACAAACCTGTCAAACAGACCAGGTAGGTACAGTTAGGAATTTAGTGTTTGAAAAAAATTGACAAAATGATATTCTGGTTTTTGGTTGTTAGGAAAACACAATTAAATAGAAATACGTTTAGTCACTGCTTATGTTATGTATGTTCATATTGGATTACAGCAAATTGGAAATGCTAAATATACAAAATACATTTCAAAAATGTAATTGTCTTTAATTGCTGACAAGGTTAAATTTAACTACAGTGGCTCTTACTCCTGCTCCTCCTGAAAGCACGCACTCTGAAAGTGTTATCGAAATGAGATTCTTCACCTTTGTTTTCACTGTGCTCAGGTTTGTGTGTCATGGCCTCATCACTGGGGCAAACTACGTGTTCAGGGTAAAGGCAGTCAACGCTGCTGGCTACAGCCAGAGTTCCCCAAGTTCTGATCCAGTGGTTGTAAAAGCCGCCATCTGTGAGTGCCCTTATCAAAATTCCTCTCCATTATTTAATTTGCCTGTAGCATGCAAGCCATTGTGTTTCCCTCAGCTCCATCCTTCATTTACTTCTCCAGGCAGTGACTGATCTGCTTTAAATTCATCCAGCTCAGCCACATTGATACACATGACCAGCAGCTCTCTGCTCCCTGCCACTGAGCAGTCAGAGCCTCATCTTTGTTCATGAACCTTGTTAGCATTCATCACCCTTTTTCCTTTTCCTTAGTAAAAATCTTAGTTACTTCACTTTTTTTTCTGGTACAACTGTTCAGACACATCATCTTCTGCAACTAAATCCTTTATTACTTTCATTTTCATGAAAGTGTCATGTGACGACTTGTGGACATATTTGCATGTGCCTGTCTGACACTCATCACTAACACTGGATTTTGCCATTTTTCTTTATTTATTTTCAACATAAATAACAAAGTAGATTATATTTCACGATCCTTTGTGTAGGTATTACTTTCTGTATACATCTGATTTTGGCTAGAGTTTTGCTATTTGAAAACTCTTCAGGTGTGACTCTAGGTGCATGGCCGAGGTGAAGTCTAAAACATTGTGTTCTTAAAGAGCATGACCCTAATGGCTTCAGAGGCGTTCTTAGCATCAGAGTCCAACCCATGAGTGTAAGTACGTACAGTCAATCAATCAATTACAGTAAAATTACTAAAACAGTGTGTTGCTTATGTGCACAAAGTGTGCAGCATGTTCAGCTGTAGCACTTGTAATTGCTGAGATATTTTAATAACAATTACTACTAAGATGGGTGCGATATTTATCTAATGAAATTATAATTATATAACTCTCTTCTTAGCCGTCCCTGGAAAGCCCAGTGGTGTCACCTTGCTGGAGGCAGTTAAGGACTACATGGTGCTGGGTTGGACAGAGCCCGCTAATAATGGAGGCGCTGATATCAGAGGATACTTTGTGGACTACAGGACCGTGAAGGGCGATGTTTTTGGAAAATGGCATGAAATGAATCACCAGGCGTTGACTACAACCACTTATAAGGTAAATTCTTTCACCAAGGTTATAATGAAATTATTTTGGCTTTTCTATAAATGGAAAAAGTGTCATCCGGCATCTTAATGTATCTAATATGTTATATCTAATATGTTTTTGTTTGCCAGCTCATAACAATGTTTTAAATCGTTTGTCGTTATCTGCATTTGTTTTCTATAGGCTGAGAACCTAAAGGAGAACGTCTTGTATCAGTTCCAAGTGCGTGCTACGAACATGGCAGGTGTGAGCAAAGCTTCTCTGCCCAGTGCACCTCTGGAGTGCAAGGAGTGGACCATTACTGTGCCAGGTACAGGGCAACTTTAGACAGAGCAGATTTCTAGTATGTTATCACACATTTACATTAGCCGATGAGCAGTGAAGCGACATGACTGTTTTGTTTTGCTGCATTTTGTATCATCTTTAGAGGCTTGATTGCACATGTTGGGAGTCCTGTTAGTAGAGCGTAGCAGTAGTCAAGGCAGGAAATGATTACACAAAAGTTCATCCCACAGTTTATGCCAGACTGTAATTCTGTTTATTAAATATAACACCCATGTCTGAAAATAGATTTTCTGTGATTTACTGCATGTAAGCAACATACAGTATACGACAGGCTGTTTTAACATCAAGTTTTCAGTTCAGTATCCAAAATTACATTTCAGAAATGTAGAACTTCATTTTGACTTGTAATTAGAATGTGGCTATAAATGTTTGAAATTATAATACTACAAAATTATAATTGACGATATACAGTTGCATTCTGACAAGTAGGAAAGACAGCTTATAGTCAAAACTATAATAGTACTATAATACTATAAAAACTATAAAAGTCATCTGTAATTTTTGACGAGTAAAAATCGCCATTGATTTGAACAGGAAAACTAATTTAAGTTATCTACAATACAGTTCTAACTAGTCAAAACTCCAGTTTCACACATATACAGTTAAACTTTGACTGGTGATTTCTTAACGTGAGATAAGGTAATTTATTTGAAATGTGCCAAATAAAAGATATCTGTAATGGAATTATGACTAGTGACAAATCCAATTAAACATAAATGTAATTTATATATGGACTAGCCATAATGTTATTAAAGGTATCTGAAATTCATTTTACAGCTTCAAGTCAATGAGCTATTCTAACTGTCCAAATGTAGTAAACAACTGTTTAATAACTGACTAGTTATAAATACATTGTCCATATATTAAATGTTAAAATAGCTTGATATAAAAACAGAAATAACAGTAATTAATGGATTACATTTAACACAGTTTGCATTATAGAATAATATAAATTTTATGAATTTATATTCATTTTTTGTTCATTGTACTGTAAAATGATGTATGTCACAAATATAAATTATATATAATATATTAAAATATGGGCAAGAATGTTTAAATACCTTACTGCTCTTCGTAAGTCCAGTGAAGCACATACTAAACTTCCCCCTCCGTGTCTCAGGTGTTCCAGTTGGTCTTCATGTGCTGGAGATTCGTGACACCTCCGTCGTGGTCCTGTGGGAGCCGCCTGTGTTTGATGGCCGCTCTCCTGTCAATGGATACTATTTGGATATCAAGGAGGCTTCTGCTGGAGAGGAGGGCTGGAAGGCTGTACATGAAAAGGTCAACAAGATGAAATATATGAAGGTGAGAACGATGGATACAGTATGTTTTAGCTTCCTATGTGTATCGTCAGGTGAAATAATGAATCAAGTGATCTTTTATTTCAAACTGTCTCTCCCTCCGGCTCTTATGCGGTCTCTCAGGTGACTGGGCTCAAGGCTGGTACGTCCTACGTCTTCCGTGTGCGCGCTCAAAATCTTGCAGGAGTTGGAAAGTCCTCAGCAGTCTTGGGTCCAATCTTAGCCCAGACTCGCCCTGGTGAGTGTGATTGTTATGTAAGTCACACATTCAGTTCCTACACAAGTTTGGAAAAGTAGGGATTTTATTCATTACTGGTGGTTAACTTCTTGATAACTCATATTTTATTTGCTACTCTAATGACAGAAAGTGTTGATGATCCACACATACTGTACAGTAACCATTTATTCTCCATTCCTCAGGCACCAAAGACATTTATGTGGATGTTGATGATGATGGTGTCATATCTATGGTCTTTGAATGCTCTGAAATGAAGGAAGGCTCTGAGTTTGTTTGGTCCAAGAATTACCAGGCCATCACAGACACCTCACGCTTGACCATTATCAAGGAACAGGGCAAGTGAGTAAACGTGTTCCCAGTTTCTCATTCAGCTTCCTGTTGACCTGGACACGTCTCCTTCTCTGTATCCTCTTTCCACCATTGTTTTACCCCTGAGTCCTTGTCTCCAGGTCAAGAGCTATCTTCAACAGTCCTTCCCTGGAGGATCTGGGCACCTTCTCCTGTGTGGTCACCAACACTGATGGCATCTCCTCCAGCTACACACTCACAGAGGAGGGTGAGTTAGCCAAGCTCTGGGCTTCTCTGCTCCTACGCACTTGAAACTTGATTCACTTGTTATTTGCGTGGTTGACGTAAGGCGTGAGAGGGGCTCCTGTCTGTTATACTGTTTCAACAGCTGCTTCAAACTGACCTACCCTCTGAGGTATATGAGTGTTTGTCTGGAAGGTTGTTTCAAATGATTCAGTTTTGTTTATCTAGCAGAGCTGTTGTAATATTTAACAGCATTAAGGATAAGGTTTTCTATAATAGCGTTAAAAAACAAAAAACTAGCAGTAGCAGGAATGGTGGTAAAGGGGATTACAGGGGTCATCAATTTCAACATTTTACTGTTGTTGTTACTCAACAGGTCTCAAGCGTCTTCTTGACATCAGCCATGACCACAAATTCCCCGGTGAGTTTTCCACCTCAGCACAGAAACAGCACTGCCGATGCCACATTTTCATGTACAGTCCCAAGATTGTTGTAGTTACAGTGCACCTTTATTTATTTTATGCACATTGTTATTACATTAAAACCAAAGCTGGTTCAACAAGAGCTTTCAAAAATCTGGTGCTCTCCAGTTATTCCCTTTAAGAATGAAATGGCCATGGAGTTGCTCGAGAAGGGCCGCGTCCGTTTCTGGACTCAGTTGGAGAAGTGCACTTCTGACTGCCAAGTGGAGTACGTCTTTAACGACGTCATCATTACTCAGGGAAAGGTAGGAATCGTGCATAAATCTAACTCGTCTCTTATATTCGCGCATGTGTATCATCATCGTCCACAAACTAATCAGAATCATACCACTTATTGTTTGGGGTTACTTTTTGGTTTTCTTCCAGAAATACACAATGAACTTCGATAAGTCCACCGGTATCATTGAAATGTTCATGGACTCTCTGGAGGTCACAGACGAGGGAACTTTCACATTTAACCTGGTGGACGGCAAAGCTAAGGGTACAACCAGTCTGGTGCTCATTGGAGATGGTGAGACCTCAAATACATTTTGTCTTTCTCTTTCTATTACAGCCTTAAAATATTATTTTTAATGTTCCACACCTTAGAAGTTTGCTTTGCAGTGTTGCATTTGCTGCAGTTCAACTGTGTGTCCATTGAGGGGCAGCAGAAGACAACCTTTTCTTTATTGCCATTTTCTGTCGAGGCTGGCTTTCTGATACACTCTTTGCTTATGAAAAACATTTCATTGCTGATATTTATATTTACAATTTCTTTGGCATTGTCCAGAATTCAGGGAGCTCCAAAAGAAATCAGAATTTGCAAGGGCAGAATGGGTCAGAAAACAAGGTAAGAATTTGCTTTGCAACATAACTTTAAAGCTAAATATGTAGTAACACAAGTATTTAACGATTATCTTCCATTGTTTGCAGGTCCTCACTTTGTTGAGTACCTCGACTTTGTTGTTACACCAGAATGTGACGTGCTGTTGAAATGCAAGGTAAAATAAAAAGAAATCGTAAATATTTGTGCTGATAGAAACATCTTTTTAAGAGATTGAGGATCACAAACTGTCTCAGTTTAGGTAACACACCTTTCTTCTTCTTATTCTTCTTCTTCTACTTCTTCTTCTTCTTCTTCTTCTTCTTTTTCTTCCCCACAGATAGGAAATGTCAGGCCAGAGACTGAGATCATCTGGTCTAAGGACAGCATCGAAATTGCAGAGGATGATGAGGACGCTAAGAAAATCAAGAGAGAGGATGGAAATCTGACCTTTAATATCGGAAAGGTCAGCCCATTAGAGGCCACTGTGAAAAGTTGTGAGGTTATAAGCAAAGAGCTAAAAGCTGTGCTTCCAATCCAGCTATGCTTCCACCGTAGAGCTAGACTAGAAGCTACTCTGCCGACCTTCCCTCTCTGACACACAGAGTCATAAATGATGAAACACTCTTAAAAATAATCCTCCTGCTGGAGTCAGCACGCCAGCATGTCGTTCTTGGGAAGCAGAGTAAACATACTGCAACTTTTACTTGTAATTATTTTTCTGACAAAGTATATTATGCCATTGCAGACTTATGGGTCATCCTTTTCAACATTTATGGCTATATAGTGCAAATGCACTGTATGGTTTATCTGTGTGATTCATTCATCGCTTAATTTCTAACATTCATTTTAACTCCTCTGGTCTCCTTAATGAAACGCTGGAAACTAAGAATATGAATCTGGTCTGTCTGTCAGTGCCAGTGAAGTTACACTGATGTCTCGGGTACCATTTCATTGACATAAACATTACTCACATAGAGAGGGTTGGTGTCATTGCATGAGCTCAGGAGACGTGGTCTGTGCATCGCCGATTCTGTCATGCGCACTTGCATTAACTGGCTTATCTGTCTAATTCACAGTGGGTTTTAAAAGAGAAACAGAAAGAAAAAGAAGGAAAAAAGGCTCCTGCAGATGAAGTTCCCCCACCACCAAGACCCAAAGTCTGGACATAATCTTTGCTGCCATAAGTTGACGCCTAATTTCTCCATGTGTTCTCCTCGTCTTCACCTTTTATATGTTTTCCTTTTAACGCCTGCAGCATCCCAGGCAGGAGAAAAGCTTGCCTTTTCCGTCTAGTTGGTCTCTGTCTGGCTGTTACACTGTCTGTTATCTGAATTATTACAGTGATTTCTCTGTGTCTCATTGTTATCTCAAAGACACTAAAGTTGCTTTTACTTCAAACTCTAGATCTCAAAGAATGATGCAGGTATTTACGAGGTCTTCCTGAGGGACGACAGAGGCAAAGATAGGAGCACCTTTAATCTGACAGATGCAGGTAAAGTCTCGTTTTTAATGTACAGTATAAAAAAAGTGGAAATCGGTGGAGGAAAGTTTTATCAGTGAAAGTAACATTAATTGCTCTTCTCATCTTTTGCCCAGGATACCAAGCTGTAATGAATGAGCTGTTCAGGGTTATTGGTGAGTCATTAAACTTCACGCTTACTAAGCAGTAATGAAGCACATACATAGACCACACACTAAAGAGAACCACGGGAAGAAGCAGAATGTGCCCATGTACAATGTGTTCTCTCAGCATGAACAGCCATAAATTCAGAGTTTAATCTTTATCGTGTACTGCTATTTAATCAATCTCCATGGGTTATAAATAAAGGGATGCTTTTCACTCTTTTCCCAGCCAACTCTTCCACTGAAATCCAAGTCCTTAGTACCGAACACGGCATTGTGCTCTACTCCAACGTCACATATTACAACGAGGACCTGCGCGTTGGTTGGCTGCACAAGTATGTAAAACTGCGCTTTCTTGATGCAATACTGCAGTCATCATGAAATACTGGCACAAACCAGTATAATCACAATCACCTTTAACTCTGTAGTTAAGTGCAGTTGTTACAACGTGGATTATAAATCTTTTGGATGTACAGTCTCCGGACATCTATATAATGATGCAATAGATGTAATAAAAATTCAAATAAGGAGACGAAACATGCAAACAGATACTGAAAACACGATACACCCACTGATACAAAAGCATGAAGCAGACACAAGGTAATGAACATTAAATCACACACAAGGCATAAAGATTTAAAACACTGATATGCTGGTACGCTATAATAAAGACCATAGGAAAGGTTGTGGAGTCTGTCAAATCCAGTGTAAGTGTGTTTCAAACCTGTCAGGCTCAAAAGACTGATTAAATATCTGAGACAGAAAGTCCAGAGGTTGCCCAGACTTTATCCTGTGAGCCCCCCACCCGGTACAAAGTCAGGGTAAACTCCGGTCTGTTCTTCGGTGTGTGATAATTTTCCTCCCACACATTTGCGCCCGTGACCCTCGCTGAAAGAAAGTGTTGCACGATCCCTCTCTGTACAGCAGCACAACTCTCCTGACATGGAGTTTAGTTATAAAGTGAAGTAACAGCACTGAGAGTTTAGTTAGCAATGACTCTGAGTTTATGCAGATGCCTAACATTGTTTCTTGAGGGCGTGTATAATTTGTCAATGTATCATTACCCAGAAACATGAAGTGCACTAGAACAGCTGAGATACAAAACATCTCGTCCCATTACACTTAATTTCTTAGAAAATATTAGTTATTGCAGCTTTAAGGTTGATTTTAGTCAGGCAATATGTAATATGAGTGAAAATCAATGCATATAAATGTTTTTCCCACCTTCAAGTTCTTTTTTAAGAGATGACTGTGCAGATTTTTAAGGATCAAACGCAACGCCCGCTTTTTTCTTTTTGAATTCTGATTTTCGCTGCACTTGATCATCTCACTGCATACTTTCATACATACATTTGATCATCAGAGATGCTAAGATTGCTGCCTCGGAGAGAGTTAAGTCTGGCGTCACCGGAGAGCAACTCTGGCTTAAGATCAATGAGCCCACTGAGAAGGATAAGGGCAAATACACCATGGACATCTTTGATGGCAAAGATGGTGTCAAGCGAGGCTTTGATCTATCTGGCCGGGGTAAGTGAAAGTTTTAAAGTCAAAATGTGAAAAATGTTAAAGATGAGAAAGTTGTGTCCTGTTAACTCTGTAAGTAACTAAATAATAGGTTGATTTATTTTTCTGGTGCAGCATGGGAAGAGGCATTTGAAGAATTCCAGAGGCTCAAGTAAGTAAAGAAACTAATCTGATTCGACCCTTCTGTTGTGTGATTCTGTATTTCTGTCTGAAGAGGATGTTTACACAAATAAATAGTAACAGTCGTCACATACTAAATATAGACTCTACGCACATTGTGACCCCTTTCAGAAGCCCTCAAAATACATTTCCTGGCATTGTATAGCCTAGAAAAAATGTTCTGTCTGTGATACCATTGCAAGATGCTTCTGACAATGTCTGTCTCCTTCCTTCCGTAGGGCGGCAGCAATTGCAGAGAGAAGTAAGTGGTTATTTATTCTCTGGTTTCTCCCAGGAGACGTTGCTCTATGAAATGATGTAACATTTTTCAGGGTGTAGAAGCTACTTTATTGTAATAGAATATTTATCTTGGGTAGCATCATATTTCTGATTTATGCAGGTATTTAAGATTAGATAGAAGATCGTACAGACTCTGCAAGAGGCACAATATTAAAATGCTATTCATGGAAATAGGCTTCTCTGGAGATTAAATGTCCACAGAGCTGGAAAAAGTGCATTTCCAAATTCTGTTATAAAATATATGCCATGCATACATTTAAAAATATTGTTATATGTTTTATTAGGGGTTGTGAGGTAGTCAGGTTAATGTTATGTTGTACAGAGACAAAAGTTGAGTGACTGATGGTTGACATTTGCTTCTTGGCCTGCGCTTGTGTTTCTTGTTCAGACCGCGCTCGTGTTGTTGGAGGCTTGCCAGATGTGGTTGCAATCCAAGAAGGCAAGGTAAATAAACGAGATTTACTCTGATAACACATTGTTTCACCTTTGACTTTAATTTTTGTGATAACATTCATCAGAATGTATCTGTCCTCTGAACTCTGATCCAAACATCAATCCCATATGCAATTTGCTTCTTCTCTTTAGTCCTTGAACCTGACTGGCAACGTCTGGGGTGATCCTCTACCTGAGGTGTCCTGGACCAAGAATGACAAGGAGCTGGTATCCGACGAGCACTACAAACTCAAGCTTGAGCACGGGAAGTTTGCCAGCATCACAATCGCCGCCGTCACCACAGCTGACTCTGGCAAATACGCTCTCCTGGTCAAGAACAAGTACGGCACGGAGGCTGGCGAGTTCACCGTCAGCGTCTACAACCCAGAAGACGAGGAGACCAAGGAGGAGAAGAAGGACTAAAGGATGATGTGGTGTGATGAAATAAAGTTAGTGAAGAGAAACGATGAGTTGACTCCAAAGCATTTTACCCCGGCACATGCCGGTGCACCAAAGCAGTCTAAATAAATATTGAATGCAGCTGCTTTCTCCTGCGTCTTTCATGTGCTGGGCTAAAGAGCTTTGGGCATTGCTTGTCAAGGAAGCAAACAATGATTGTGATGGAGAGAGGATACTTCTGTGCTTGGAGCTGCTTGTTTTCTCTTTCAATTCTGGCCACTATTAGCAGTTAATGCAATGTATGGGAGGTAGTTGACCTGTCATTGTTTTAAAAACAGCAGGAAAGCCAGTAAAAGCAAAACACTCTTTTCTAATAATATTAAAAGCATTATACAGTATTACATTTGGGGAACCTTTGACCTTTCAAACCACATCATCTTGAGGTTTATGTGCTGTAAAAATAAAGGCAAAATATGTCATGAACATCTTACCAAATATTTGCTTTGTGTTGTCAAATACTGCAAAATGTGTCAGTGGATACACCGCAGGTTCCTCTAATAAGTGGTTTCATTTTATTTATTCTTCTTGTTTACAAGCTGCAACAGTTAGTAGGAGTGGTGGAGCAGGGTGTGCGTGAATATTTAAACTGGTTCATTCAAGGTGTCGCACGCAGAAAGTAGTGCAGGAATAATTAACATACTTTTGGAAGTCTTTCTCAAGAAGTAAGGAGCATTAGACACTGTCAGAAAATTGTGTTAAAGTGCGAGGAATGTTGTTTTTCAGGTACTATAGAGGGGAAACATGCAGAAGAACAGTATCCAGTATATGGTCTGTGGCTGTGGTTTAATAAACATGTTAAAGGTACAGTAAATCTGATCAAGGCACTACTTGCATTTAAGTTGCACTTTCGGTTTCTGTTCTTCCATTAGTAATCATCTATAAATAGTTAATTCATTGAGAAATTTCCTCATTGTATTTGGAGCATGAATGGTCATTTATTAGAAATAAGCTGTTTTAATGTCAGCTACTGATTTCTTATGTTATTAATCCAAAAATTGTCATTAATGGGGAGCCAAAAATTGCTGACATCAAATTACGTTGTAGCTAAGACATTTCTTCCTTCAATGTGACCTGGTGGGCCAGAACCTCTCTATGACATGAATGTTAATATTCTTGTCTGAAACCCACAGAGCTTAGTTAGATGCAAAATGACCACAAAGAGAATAACAAGAGAGAACAAAATAAATAAATCCCAAAAAGGCCAAAAATTAGACTCTTATTTTCACAAAATGAATAAAAAGAGACGCAAAATATTCACTGACAGACAACAAAACAACCAAAAAGAGATACAGTAAATAAAAAGGGAGTGTGTGCTGGAGTATGTGATCCCACAGAGGCCAACATGATCAAAAAGAGACTGTAAATGGTCACAGAGACATTAAAACAACCAAAAACAGACAAAATGACCATAGGGACACAAAATTATCAAAAGAGGCAAAGACACAGAAAATAATCCCAAAAAGGCCAAGCTTATCAAAAATAGACAAAAAAAATCTATAAAGATACACAAAGCGTCTACAAAGACACAAAATTATCAAAAAGAGGCCAAAATTATCAAAGAGACACAAAAATCATCAAAAAGAGTCACAACAATGACTGTAAAGATACACAAAGTGTCTACAAGGTGTTTAAAAAAAGACACAAAATTGACAATAAAACAACTCACATTGAGTAAAACAGACACACTTGAACGTAGACAAAAATGACTAAAAAGACATACAAAACCATCCCAAAGAGACCAAAACAACCAGCATGACACAAAACCACAACAATGATACAAAAATGACTGTAAAGATACACAAAGTATGTACTAAGACACAAAATGGGTCCCGAAGAGGCCAAAATGAGAAAAGCAAGCAAAAAGCTGATAATGACACAAAACAAGGCTACCATAAAAAATTATAGTAAATTTGTGGTTATTTTGTGTCTCTTTCAGTCTGTGGGGGGCTTGGGCAGTG
>OMLM01005703.1:1258-19353 GCA_900302695.1 Helostoma temminkii | reverse complement strand
GGGGGCTTTTACCTGCCTGTGCCCAGGGGCCCATTTCCTCATCATCCGTCTATGTCTGTCACACAGATATGGACTCATTTAGCTGTCAATAAACATCCCTTAAGGTGTGTTCTCGGGTCAAAGTCTCACTGAAGGTACTATATTCCACTATATTGTGTAAGAAGCGAGATTACTTCAACCCTAATTTAACCCTCACACCACAGCTGTGCTGCTCCGCCACCGTGCGGCTCCCTGTCCGGCCAACTTCAGCTCGCTGGCTCCAGTCGCACCAGTCAGCCACGGTGGTCCAGGCACCGACACGTCGGGAGCCTCAGAGGAGCATCACAGGCAAAAAAAATAAATAAATATGGGGACTCACTGAAAACACCACATCGTCCTTCATCGGCAGCTCCCCGCTGAAGCAACTGAAAGGTAAATAAGATGAATTCAGCACGTTTGACAGCAGCTGTTTGTTTCTACCGTCGGCTAACGTTAGCTAGCCGAGTGAGCTGGCTAACGTCTATTGAGCTACGGTGGATTAATTTGACTCAGACACGTACCGAGTGGACTTTAAAGTCAGCCATTACCTACCAAAATGACATTTAACGTTAGAAAATGTGTATAAACCGGTCGCCTGTCGTTTACAGCGACTGTTACCTGTTAGCTTTTCACCGTTTGCTATTAACGGTAACGTTAACCCAACGACACTCGCTAGCTAAGGGTTAACAAGCTGGCAAACGGTTAGCTTAGCTAACTAACCAGCAGGGTCCGGCCCCATTCATTTAGTTATTTCACTAATTCATATTTTTTGCCTGGCAGTTTGTGGTTGAAAATCCTGTAAATGTTCAGCTTTAACCCAACTCACAGTACGCCATTTACATTTTCGGTTTAGGTTTAACTATGTTCGTTTATTTCCGTGATTTGCATCCATGCCAGGTAGTTTGAGCGACATAAATAAGGTTAGTTAATGGTAACAGTCCGGCTTCTTTATCATTAAAATGATCAAATTTTACCCGAGTAACTAGAATTATTTCAAATTGAGCTGGCTAGCTTGTGTCTTGTGTTAATTCACGTTTTAAATTTACATTCAGAAGATTTGGTTTATATGCAGCTTTCGAGTAAATTAAAATAACACACTTCTCATGCATTTAACATGTTTAATGTGATATAGTCCCACATTTATATTGTCATATTAATCACTTACTTACACTATTGCTTTGGATCATCTGTATGAGCAGCTCATTTGAACTTACTTTAACCTTCAGGCTAAAACTAATGCAACAGCTTTGCAAATAATTTTGTTTTTACAAGTGTCCAGTTGTTGTTGAAGCTGATTTAGAGCTAATAAATTAGTCATTTTGGGCGGGGAGGGTGTTGTTTATGGAGCTGTGTGCACATTTGCGTAAATGCAGAGTAGATATTAGAAACACTTATCAGTATAAACTGTGTAGCAGCACCCAAAACTACCATGACCTCGAATCAGCAGCAGTGGGGAAAAAATAGATGTACTGCTGTGCTGTTGCAATGCACCCATTAGATAGGTATGTCCAGGACTATAGACTGTATATACAGTCTGTGCATGCATATAATAACCTGACAGCTGTGTGTATATTGCACGTCAACTCACTTGGCCTTTGTTTTGACTTATACAATGAGTCTCAGTGAAAAGCACTGCAGTTTACACAACAGGAAAAACAGTTGTCCTGTTTTTTTATGTAATAACTGTGTTTGTTTTGTTGAAAGAGGAGAAAGAAAAACAAACGCCTGTGTTTAGATTTCTTCTTATTCCAGTCTTTGGCACACAGAAAAACATAAGGAATTCCCATGGAAAACCTTTTTTTTTCTATCATTGCACCATTGTATACACTGTCTGAGTTTGTCATGGTTTACGTTACACACATAATTGGTTTTATTCTGGTGCAATTTAATGCAACCTAATACTTTACAGAGTGTAACGTGATCCTTGTGTGGTCTGGTTCGCCAGCTCAGTCTTGGGGCTGATATTTTTTGGCAGTCAATTAAAACAAATGTGCGCAAGGTAATTCAAGATGGATGGCATAATTGTGCAGTAAGTCTAAGTGAGAATACAACACTCACATGCCTGATCTTGTCATGTTCAATTGAACATTTATATAGTTTAAAAAAAAGAAAAGACAACAGCTCTCACCTGATTCTGGTTCAAAGTGTTAAGTTACTGCTTGGTCATTTGTGTTGTTACTCATAGCATTCGATTTATAAAGCAACAGTGATTAGCTGTGCAGGACTCGTGTGAAATCCTTGAACACAGAGCAGATTATAGCACAGGGGGAGGATGAACCAACAGCCTTCAACTCAGTGGGACTGTGTTTTTTCTTTGGTTGTGTTTACAAAAGGCTTAGCAGATGGGACAGTAGGGATGAGGCCTTTTTGGAAGAGCTGCCTGCTTTATGTTTTCTTAGGCATTCACTGAGGAGCAAAACCAGGCAGGAGGATACTGGAACTCAGACAAGAGATAACCTCCTGATGACAAAAACATGTTTTGAAGGCATCATATCTTGGACTACAGTCTTGTGTGTACCCACTTCCTCTGAGTAGAATGAATGCCTCAGACTAATTTTAGTAAGGTGTTTTGATATATACAACAGACTAATCCCTGCAAAGATTATGCATTTGGTAGTTACAGAACTTTATCCTGTTTATCTTTGTGACCACAAATCTAGGATGTGAAATTTAAAGGGTGATGACCAACAGCAGATCAACATGTTGGAGTCCAGTGAACTGAATATTGCATTGGTTGACTCCTGCGGCCAGTCAATGTCATGATGCCCCCCCCCCCCAACCCCCTTTTGATTAGTCATGCACAAGAACAAGCACACACAGCAATGATTGCACCACACATGTGACTGAATGTGCTGCAGAGTACTGCTTGGTTTTTACCCTGATCTTGTAGTCTTATCAGGTCAAAAACATGTCCCTTATCAGCCGCACACCGCTAACCTTAAAGAGGCCATCCCATTGGCTGAATCCTTTGTGCCCTGTCAGCTGACTGGATGAGCACCATGTGAGTATCCTGCAAAAAGTAGTCCAGAAGAAGGATGACAAAGTTTATGAGGGTATTGCACAATTGCCACTGGCGTCAGATAGCACTGCACTGTATCGATATTTACCTCTGGGAGGGTTACACCATGGTGATTAGGTGGGACATATTTGAGACTGGATTCAGAATGCCAGGGGGGGATCATCATCGTAATCTGAGGGAGGAAAACTTTGGTCACTGTGGAGTGTCCTGAGGTGGGTTAAAGTAGGAGCTGGTGCTCCACCAACAGTGGCGGAGATCCGAAGGGGACATGGAGCTCCTGGAAAGCAACACAGACGACAGTGAACAGGATGAGTCCTCATCTCTGAGGCTGTCTTGGTTTCTGGTGAGTCAGTGTTACCAGGTCTCTTAGTCAGTCACAGCTTGGGCCTGCTGCTGGACGGACCGCTGCACCCCTAGTCATCTTGTATTGTTGGGTTTATTTGTTATTTTAGCCATTATTAGGGTATTGATACCTGACTACAGTGAATCACACAGACGACATTAAACACTGTCTTTAGGGAAAGTTAAACTTCAGCTTTATGCTTGAGATGTTCAAGAAATGCTCAGGCCCGAGCATGAAGCAGAATCACCTATCTAATCGAAGCTAAAATACCCGACATGTCATGTTTAACTATAGTTTTGGATCTGGCAGTATAGTTACTAAACTCTAATGTCCTTCTGCTTCTGCCACTGAAAGAAAAAAATAGCAGGTAGCAGCAGGTAAGACATGTTTCTCATAACTGACACACTTTCTGCATAGCAACGTTTTGTTAATGTTTAGGGATATTTTGGGGCTTGGTTGTTATGATAGTCTTTTACAACGTGTCTGTGCACTTGGTGAGATAGGAGTGCACTTACTGTGCTACAGTGGTGTCAAAATAAAAGTGAAACTGTGTATTAATAGTCCAAACTTCTACCTTCTACACTTCACATTTTCAGACATGAACAATACAGATGCCTACTACTAGACTGACTTCTAATATTAAAAATGTGTACATTTTATCCCTGTCAGTGGCACAGTGAAATAATTTAGTATCTTATTTTATTGGTTATGTTTTTTTAGTTCACTGGTCCCTCAGATATTTTATCTAGTAGTTTTCATGAGGTTGGTTGGTTTCTGAGTCCACTGAGTGTACCACTGAACACCATAACCTAAAACCTACTTTAGAAAAGAAATCAGATTGTGACAGTATCGATTTGGATGATTTACAGACTGTGAAATGCAAATATTGCTCTAGTTCATCAGAAAGCCACCATGGGAAGTGCATTTTCATGTTTCATGTTTCATGTTAAGGAACCATTAGGAAAAACATTTCATTATAGTAATGGCATTTCTTTCAATAACATTTTTATTAATTTGAAAATACCATCTGCCAAACAATATTTTAGCAATTTTAAGTTTTTATTTCAACTCAAGACCAGTTTTATTTTAGTGAATTTAAGCAAAGACCTTAACCTGGTTAATTTTTCCACCGTCCTTTTGTCCAAATGTGGTGTTAGAAAACCAACCTGTCTTGATTTGATTTTTATGTTTGTGTCATTAAATGTGGGCTAATACTCTGAGCTCTCTGCATATACACAAATATTGTTAGTGTTTTTGCAATAGCATACTTCTGTGGGAAAGTGGTAGTGTCACAACAGCGCATACCGTAATCCATGATGCCGCCCTTACACAATTGGCCCTATTCTCTAACTAAGCATCGCCATCACTTGTCTCATGCCAATACTCTGAACAAAAGGTCAGTGTGAGATATGAGCATTTTAGGCCACATAAACCCACTGAGCGGGGAGACGTGTTTACAGACGCCACTAAACTGGACTGTGACCATGCAAACCAAAATTATATTTATTTAACAGTTGTGCACGGTCTGTGTCACAGTGCACAAATGACTGTACACAATCTCGTTCACTACATTAGTGGCCGCAGGAATGCTCCAGAGTCTGTATGATTATGTGTGATTAGCTTTGGCCTCTGTGTAAATTCTCTGATTTCAACAGCTTGGACAGATGGCTTGCAAAATAATTGCTGCTTGTCCCAAGTGACAAAAAAGTACTTTTAGAAAATGTGTAGAGCTGATAGAGCCCATATAACTGGATCTACAGAACCAAGCCTTGTGTTTGTGTTTGCATTGTATTTGATATTTAGCAGAATGTAATGGCTATAAACAGGAAGTCAGCTGCTTTCGTGCCAGCAGGGTAGTGGGAGGTTGTCTTTTGTCATTGCTTTAGCCTGGCTGTCAGCCCCCCTGTCTGATGGGACAGGGACAGGGTAACAGTGGCATTCTGTCAGTCCGTATGCAGGTCAGGAGATATGAGCCAGAACAGGGCAGGAAGGCAGGCGAGGGAGCAGAGGGATCAAAGCTAAAGACAGATGAGAGGGCAGAGTGTCCAGAAGAAGACACTTGGACAGCAGAATAGACAGCAGGGGACAGACTGAGAGACAACTAGGGAGGAAGGGAGAAAAGCTAAGAGAGCTGAAGTGAAATCAAAGAGAAAAAGTGTTGACTTGCACTGTCTCTTCTGGACTTTTGCTAAACAGCAGGCCTTCTTCCTGTCTGCCCTGTAACTCAGCTGATAATTTATTCTTCTCCCAACCAGGCGGACACCATGAACTACGTGGGCCAGCTGGCAGGTCAGGTGCTGGTAACAGTCAAAGAACTGTATAAGGGCATTAACCAGGCCACGTTATCCGGCTGCATCGATGTCGTGGTGGTGCGCCAGAGAGATGGCACCTACCAGTGCTCACCTTTTCATGTCCGCTTTGGGAAGCTGGGTGTTCTCCGCTCTAAAGAGAAAGTGGTAAGTAAAAAAAAAAAAATTACAAACTAAAATTAGCTTTATGAAACTCACCTAATTTCCTTTCTTTTAACTGCAAATCAGAAAGGAACTCGCTGAGTGTATTCCAGAAATGTATTTATTTTGAGTAAGCTACACTGTATTAAGAAAACACAATTACACAATATGGTGTAGGTTTCAGTTTAATGCCAAATATGAGGGCTTTAAACTCCACTGTTTATCTTGTGTGTTTTCATTTATTTGTTTGATTAGACCACTTGTCATTTGAGCATTTCCAGAATGTTCCTGATAGACAGTTCCCCAAAAGTATAGCCACAACCATAGTTTGAATTAAATGTTAATGCAGATAATAGGTTAAAAACTGTCAGGATGATGATGATGATGCAGTTTTGTTTGTGTGGGAATGTGGAACCATATAAATGTTAAAAGGTTTTTGTTGAAGAGGCTGTGCCCAATTTCAGTTCATTACTTAACAATAATAATAGCTGCAACATTAAAACGTTCAATTAAATGTATGTCATCCACGTGCATCACTGCACAGAATCTGTCCCATTAACCAGCCAACTTTTCCACTTTGACCAGAATCAAAGGGTTCAGTGGAGCATTTTTTAAAATCATATGGCAAAGACCTTGCACAACTCTGCAGGTCTGTTTGCACAACAAAGACTGGTTGTTCTGAGCTTTACACCATCAGATTGTAGTTGTCGTTACTATATGTCCTCGCCTGGAGATAAGATCAAATTAATAATGGTTGAGGAGCAATGGTGCTATTATTAGTATTCAGCTCTCACTTAAGAAAAGAGGTAGTATGGTCTTTAAGAAGGAAGGCCTGTTAATGGTATCGTAATGAAAAACTGCATCAGTAAAACAATCTGAAAAATGGATGGCTAGCTGAGTAAATAAAGTCTCAGAACATTCCTCAGTACTCAGTTAGTAATTAATGGCTATAATTTTATATTATAATTAATATTATTAATGTATTTTTGAACCACATCACTATGAATGGTGAACATGTCCATAACATTATGGATAAGTCTGTTCTTAGAGCTGTGACACTGTGCTCTGACTTGAAGAAGCCTGTTTACTTGTGGACCAGAGTGGGTGATGATTTGCGGAGCGGGGGCTGACACCGTCTCACCGCCTACCCAGAATGCTGATGGGTTCAGAGTGGAGGAATGAATGAGTTTCTGTAGCAACAGCTCTACAACATGAATGTGTGGGAGTGGGAGAAAATGTGAAGGAGGCATCTACAATGGCTGTTGTGTAACAGTTATGCACATGTCCCTGAGATCACTCATTAGATCCTGAGAGGCTGCTATGTAGATTTGTCTTTTGACAACATGTAGATTTAAAAAAATAAAATAAAATCAGAGTGGGAATTAAAGCATAGTCACCAGCCAAATACTAATTAAATCTTGGCTGTGGATTTTGTGACTGTCCCCATACACCAGTCACTTTAGTTGGCAACCAGACGTGTTTTTAAAGTACAGTTTGAGTACTTAAACTCACAAAACTTAACTGTTCACAAATAGTTCTTCCTTCTGTTTCCTGGTAGCTTTTTGCACGTGAGCTTCAAAAGTCTTATTAAAATTAGTTTTAGAAAGAAATGACCCAAAACTGTCTTAATTTTTAGCAATTGCTTGCAGCTATTGCCTCCAGTAACAGCCAGTGTCCCCATTGTGGGACTAATAAAGGTTTTCTTATTCTTAATAACCCAGTATGATGTTGGAACATTCAGGAAATACTCAGCTTTTCAGTTTACTGTAACCTATCACAGACTGCAAAGGGCTGAAGAAGAGCCTCATTTATTCCAGCTCATTATGAATTGGGCATTGAATTTTCGGCCATCATTTGCCTCACAGAAAATAGCAAACCTGAGATTGAACTTAAATGTTGAGGCTGCTAAGAAACCACACCAGCAAAAAACAAAGATCCAGCAGATGGCAAGAGAGCAAAACAGACATTGTGTTGGTGGCCACTGGATGAGAATCAATATTGTTATTTGGTTTCAGGTCGTCGGACCAGGCAGAGCATTTGTGAGTCTGGAGTCTGTCTGCTCTGTAGTCTCTGCCACACCTGACCTGGTTTTTGCTTTTGTGGTGTCAGCTCTCTGAATGGCCTCGGGTCCACTCAGCTTGACTGTCAAACATGAATGGCCATGAATGGTTCTGTTGGCAGGCTCCACAGAACACAAGCCCAGAGGCCCCTAACACTTAATAGATTTTGTAAAGAAAGACTGGCTGTAAGTAGCTACAGGCTTTCTTTGTAGCCTGACATAATGTAGGAACAGCATAAAAACAAGGCCTAATTAAAAAGACAGACAGATTCACGCCTGTGTGTGTGTGTGTGTGTGTGTGTGTGTGTGTACATACGCAGGATGATTAGACACTATGTAAACAATGTTTTCACTCTCCTTTGTCAGTTTTCATGTTGTGCCAGAGCTTATACTTTCTGGCAAATTCTTTCAGATTGACATTGAAGTGAATGGAGAACCTGTTGTCCTGCACATGAAGCTAGGTGACAACGGAGAGGCCTTTTTTGTTCAGGAAGCCGAGCAGCAGAATGTAAGTGTGTCATTAAAGGGCAACTTTACTGATTTTCAGAAGGTTTCGTATGGATCTAGTTTTTTGGATATGTCTCTATTAATGGCATAAAACATCTGACTTCTAAGTTTCACTCTGCTTCTAGCTAATAATGTTAAGGTGATGACATGCACTTGCTTATACTATATAGCCATGGCTTTTTTTATATAGGCAAAATTAAAAAACATTATAATTGATTAACCAAACTAAAACCATAGGAAGCAAGTTGAAAATTAGTCAGCTTTTAAATACAGATTATTTAGAAAAATAAAGTCAAATTCACAGTGTTGTTTTAGGTTAGTAAGACACTTTTGTGATGCAGCAACCGAAGACACTTTTAGAATAATATTGTTTTGTTACAACATAGCTGCCATAATTATCATCTGTTATGTTTATCCCAATAATTGAAGCTTCTGTACATTTCAGGTTTAGCATTGTTTGTTGTACACACAACAACAAGAAAATGCAACACTAGAAAGAAGAAGAGCAGGGCAGGGTTTTTGTGCAAGGAAATATTACTCCACTGTTATGCAATAGGTCACATCTGACAGGTGACCTATTGCTCAAGCTTTTGACAACCCTGTTCTACTGGACTTGAGTCATAGGCTTTATAACACTAACTTAATGATGAATAACACTGCTTTGCTCTGCACATGTTTCAACTTAAGACTCAACTGTTACACCCACAGTGCAAGAAGGAGCGCTACCGCTGGTCATTCCTCCCCACAGCCATCAGACTATACAACACAGTACTACACTAGTACTACTGGTTGTACTATTTGGTGTTACTTTACTGCTGCAGACAAAAAAATTTCCCCATCGTGGGATAAATAAAGTTTTATCTTATCTTATCTTATCTTACCTTTCTGTGTTCTTACTTTCTCTTTAGCAGATTGTCCCTGCCCACTTGGCCACCTCTCCAATCCCCACTGATAGCCACCTGTTCTGGATCTCAGAGGTGGAACACAGGGCACCTAAAGATCTGGAGGATGACCCTGTTGATCAAGAGGACCCACCTGAGCCTCCTGCCCCCAGCACGGTGGCCACGAAAAAGAAGAAGAGGCGGAAGAAGAAACACAAAGGAGATCCTAGAAGAGAGGAGCTGACGCCGCCCATGTCAGTCACTGCTACTAATGCTCTTGCTGCTAACACACCTGCTGCTACAACTGCTGCTATGTCTGGCACTGGGCAAAGTGAAGAGATCTTTGAGATGGACCTGAGCTCTGACGAGGAGGGTGCAGCACATGTCTCGAGGTTCGTTCGAGCTTGATGCTTTTTTGTTGCAACCAAAATCTGCTTACAAAGAGAATGATTCTTTATTTGTCATCTGAAACCTGGGTTTAGGTCCCCTTCAGTGACCACGATGCGTGACATTGACCCAAAATTACCTGCAGCCAGGCCCAGCCTTGATGGTTATCCACTATCTGATGGGGACTGGCCAGCAGATGACAGGTATACACTGACAAAAATTAGGAGATCTGCTGATATTTTTTTATTATAAGTAACTATACTCCAAAAGGAGGCAAAACCGCTACCATGCCGGTTGAAGTATCTTTACACTTCTATATTTTGACATGGGTGTAACAGAGACATGCAAATATTCCCAGTCTTATTGATTGCTCGCATTTGCTTATCTATTTCTTTAGTCATGGCTTGTCTCAGGCCTTTTCTCCAAAGAGTGACTCTGAACTGGTGGTCACACCCTCGGAGAGTTTACTCAGAGCTGAGTCCCACATGCAGTGGACCTGGGGAGAATTTCCAGAAACAACCAGGGTAAGATTTTTTTCATCACAAAAATGAATAACAACATAGCACTTAGTCCATTTGTCTTAATATTATACATTTTCCATTGCCAATCTCCAGGTCAGTAAAAAAGACAAACCAGAACCACTAAAAACAGTGACCATCACACCATCGGAGAGCACACACTTCCGTGTCATCCTCAGCTCAGAGGCTATGGAGACCGACACACATGTTGCAAAGCAAGATGGAGCCTCCTCCTCAGTGTGTACCATTGTCAAGCCAGAACCGCGCACCCCAGTCACCACTGTAACACCTGATAAATCTCAAGGATCTGTTAGCACTGTAACTTCTGTGAGTCCTGCAACCCCCACCGAGCCCCTGGATGTCCTGCCATCCAGTGTGGCAACATCCACCCCTTCCACCAGCCAGCAGAGTGATTCACCGTCCAAGAAGAAAGGTAAGCTGGATCACTCTCCTAGCCTATAAAATGTATAATAAAAGTACATTAAATCATAATTATAATTGTTGGATGCAGGTGTCCCAAAGAGGAGTCAGCATCAGGGTCCTGAGGACATCTACCTTGATGACCTGAGTGTTCTTGAACCTGATGTTGCTGCACGATATTTTCCCAAGAGGTTAGCTTACGAAAGTGGCACCTAATATCTTCACCTGTTTTACTAGAAACACAAAGCTGTCTGTTTTAAAACAGTACATGCTTGGTAAAAATATTCCTCCTGTAAAATAACACTGAAAGCTCTGAAGACCAGTATCATGATATATTTTACTTTTCTGCCATTCCAGTGAGTCTGATGCAGCTACTAAGCACTGGATGGACTCAGAAATGCGCTCTGGTTCACAGTCTCCACAGTCGGTGGGTAGTGCTGCAGCTGACAGCGGGACAGAGTGTCTCTCTGACTCAGCCAGTGACCTCCCCGATGTCACCCTTTCCCTGTGCGGAGGCCTCACGGAGAATGCTGAAATATCTAAAGGTACACCAGAAGGACTCTTATAAAAAATGCAGCTGAAAGTGCACTTAGTCCTTTTATGCAAGACAGAAAGTTAACTTCAGTCAGTGAAAATAAAATCCATTGTGTAACTACAAAGATCTGTCCTATATTAGCCTCTGTAGGCAGATGCTCTTTTACTTTTAGTTTTTCTATTAGGTCTCAATCAGTTTTTATCAAATGTTCACCTGTGTCAATAAGTGAAAAACACAGGCATACTGTTCTGGGAGTGTTTGTTAGAAATGCTCATCTCCTGAGGGTTATTGTGGGATAGTTTCCTGACCTTTCTGTGTGATTTTAAGATGTTATGGCTCACCGTCGCTGACCTTTTCATCTGCTGTCTTTAATTAATGCCCCTCTTCTTTCTGTGTTTGCAGAAAGGTTCATGGAGCATATCATCACCTATCATGAATTTGCTGAAAACCCAGCAATTATAGATAACCCCAATCTTGTAGTAAAGATAGGAAATAGGTAAGTGAGCAATCCAATTTCACAACTGAAATGATGTATTTCAAGTACATGATAAATTTTTGGGTTTAAACTCATTTCTGTGTCTTTAGATATTATAATTGGACACTGGCTGCACCTTTGATTCTAAGTCTACAAGCATTTCAGAAGAATTTACCAAAGGTAATGAGGTTTTTGCTTTTCCTCTCTTGTTCTGTGTATTGTTATTGCTTGTAGATCATTGTAAAATGGCATCTACCCAACTGTTAGCTGTCTTTGTCTTCTTGTTTATCTCAGGCTACAGAGGAGGCCTGGGTAAAGGAGAAAATGCCAAAGAAGTCAGGCCGCTGGTGGTTCTGGCGAAAGAGGGCAGATAGTACAGTCAAGCAGGTATGCACATGTTATCATGTGAGCCAAAGGTTTTCGTAAAATAAGCTGCTACCACGTTATCTTTTTAATTAAGATTCACTTTCATATGCAGTCTTGTGATTTAATATCTACTTTCTTAATCATGTCAGTTGTCTTGGGTTTGTCTTTGCAGTCAGAGACTAAACTTGAAACCAAGGAGGAGTCTCATTTGGAAGAGGAAGGACCGTCGGTATCTCAGGAGAAACTGACTTTACCGTAAGCAATGTCAAGAGTTTCCTGATGTGCATTGAGTTACTTCATCAAGTCCACAGCCTCGTAAATTGTTTTATAACAAATCAGGATTATCACATATAATTAGAGACTTAAGTCAGTAGTGTTTCAATACAAATATAAGAACACTTTGTGTATAATAGTGTTAGACTGGTGTTATTCAAAGCAGATTTAAGTCATTGATCAGAGTAATTAGAAAGCTGCTATTGTTTTTGTGTAGGCCTAAAGCAGGGGAGTCCTCCAGTGATGAAGAGGCCAAGGAGGTGAGCGCCGTATCCTGTCAGGAGAGGCTGCAACCAGTCGATGGTCAGCACCACCCCAGCCCACACACTTACAGGAAGTCACTGCGCCTCTCGTCTGATCAGATAGTAAGTACAGTTAACGCACGTGCTTTACTTCCTCCAAATCCGTTAGCTTGCTGCTTTAACAGTTTAGCATTCTACTGTTGAATAATCATTAATAATAATAATAAATTATTATTTAAGCTGTTTATCAGCTTAAATTATTGAATAGCATTTGCAATGGATGATTGCAGGGTTTATTTTGTAGTTTCGAGCTCCCTCTGCTGGCCAGCTATGAACAGCATGCGTTTACCCATTTATAATCTGTAGGGGGCTCTAAAGACCCATCTGTGGTTGATGTACTGGGGCAAAACAAATCCTGCTCAGTGTTAATATTTACACTGTTAGAATAGATCATCCTTCAGATACCCTAATGGTTTTCTTTGTGTTACCAGGCCAGTCTGAAACTGAAGGAGGGACCTAATGATGTGACATTTAGCATCACCACTCAATACCAGGGCACGTGCCGCTGCGAGGGCACCATCTACCTGTGGAACTGGGATGATAAAGTCATTATCTCCGACATTGATGGCACAATCACCAAGTATGTGTTTTTCATAACCCCTCTTACCTGATTAATGATACTTTACATATATTTAAATACTCAAATTGTGCAGTACTCTTTGTAAATCTTTAGTGGTAAAATCCTTTTATATTGCTAAGGTTTCATTTGTGCACCTCCATGCAGGAGATAATGCTTTGATGCTCGGCCTCCCACACACTGCATAAAACATCAGCTGTGTGTGTGTGTGTGTGTGTGTGTGTGTGTGTTCCTAATATATATTGTATGTAAAGAGGAATCAATCTGTAACTCTGCAGCAGTATGATTCACCTCTTTGCTATATATTGTGACTGTCTAATTTTAGATCAAAAGTGGAATCAGGCCAAATTAGCTCTGTAATATGACGCACGTCGGCCTTGGATCATGAACTTCCAGCTTCTTCCACACAGCATCTGTAGAAGTGCAATGCTATTTTAGGCCCCTCCTGTCTATAAACTGCTCACACACTATGAAATAAAGCTTCATATTTGATAAATAGTGTGATGACCACAGCCGGAGGCCAGCAGGTGAATGTACACCGACTTAAAGTGTTACAGAACACTGGATAGGTTGGATAATAGTATTATTAAATGACAGAAAGGAAGGGAAATGTTAAATGAGTTCCTTCTTTGACATTTTGGGCAGTTTTCTGAGTCACTTCATTGCCACTGTCGAGTCCTTCTTTAATACCAAATTTTAATTAAGGACATAATCCACTTGCATTCGCGTTAAGCTTTTTAATTTGTCAAAGCCAACATCATCTCTGGCACAAAACTGATATCTGCTGGCTTTCTGACGCCTACTTTGCAAGGTTCATATTTGGCCAACATCAAACATGCTTAGATTCACTGCGGCTTATTATCTCTGTGACCCTTTAGCCAACCTCTGACATATGGCTTTCTTTGAGTAACAAGGTGAAGAGCACCAGGACTATAATGAACTAATTTACATTTACACCCTCAAAAGATGAGATGTAGACAGTGGCTCCCCTATGGGCTTGTAGTTCTCATTAGTGGGGAACAGTCCATAATGTTCTTTATTTATGACGAGATTGAGAAGTGGTTGAAGTGCGACACCCCCCCGTGAAGACTCTATATGACTGATCTGCCTTATCTTTCATCTGCACACATGCTTCTTCTGCCTTTTTTTCTGGCGGATGGGGATGTCGCTGTCTTTATATCATTAATATTTATATGTTTTGTTTAGGTCAGATGTGTTTGGACAGATCCTGCCACAGTTGGGGAAGGACTGGACGCACCAGGGCATTGCCAAACTCTACCACTCAGTAGCTGAGTAAGTGCACAACATTGATTAATCACGGAGGAAGAATGAACGCTTGGTCAGTGGTTAGAACAGTCTGGGTTTGATTCCCAGTCGCGTCTCTGTGGAGTTGATATTTTCTCCCAGTGTTTGCGTGGAGTGCCATTGAGGTGGATGAGTCAGTCAGTTAAACTATAATCAAGGCGGAATTATTGTAGAAACTAAAGACGCCTTGAAACTGTGCCAGCATTTAACCACCTTTGTCATTGTACTTTCTTATACGAGCTGGAAAACTTAAATCTTGACCCCTGCTCTACACTTCAGTCATACAGCGAACAGAAAGTTTAATACACAAAGGAGGAAATGGGCTAAAGTGACCGTGGGCAGTAATAGTACGTAAAATCTTTCTTCAGTGAAATTATCATTGAATTGGGATGACTTCATCACATTATGAAAGCAGCCAATATAACTGATATGATTAAACTGCTATTCTTAGTAGTTGCTAATGATGGTCAGGATATTAAAGCGAACAACTGTTAATGAGCAAAACTCGCCCCACTGACAGGAACGGCTACAAGTTCTTGTACTGCTCAGCTCGGGCCATTGGCATGGCGGACATGACAAGAGGTTACCTGCAGTGGGTCAATGATGGAGGTACTATCCTGCCCCGGGGCCCTCTCATGCTGTCTCCCAGCAGCCTCTTCTCTGCCTTCCACAGGTATGTACACCATAAATGCCAGCCTGTATTAAAGGCCAGTACTTGTTATTCCCAACAGTCATTACATTAATTAAATCTCCTTATCCCCGAAGTTAATTCTGTTTTTAAACTAGTTTATAGATGTCTCGGTTTTTGTCTGAAGACTGTGCTAAATCCTTTTCGTCTGCAAACTTAATTTCAATATCCCCAGGTTTCTCGGTCTCAAAATCCTCATTCATTATAATGAATCCATCACATGCTGAGGCTGTAAAGGCTGTAGAAAACCTCATACTATGTTTCTATCCTTCCTAGAAAGTACCCGTGTTCAGTATTTTCGTCCTGTTTTATAACTTTATTTTGTAATTTTCTTATTCCTGATACAAACACGTGGCTCTTGCAGATGTGAAACTCCAAGGTGTTAAATCCTCAGGCGTTTCCTCTGATGTGGATGTTCATTATTAGGTCAGAGAGTGGCAGTTTGCTTATTTATACCATTTAGCTATGGATGAAATATTATAATACTACATGTTTTGTCTGCAAATTTACACTACCAATCAAAACTTTGGACACATACCAATGTTTTTGAAAAGGGGGGAAAAAAGCATAATAATAGCATCAAATTAATCATAAACACAGTGTAGACATTGTTAATACTGTAAATAACTTTTGTAGATAAAAACTTTTTTTAAAATATTTGTAAACACATAACCATGTCTATAATGAGGAAACATTATTACTGTCTTCCAAAAGCATGCTTTTTTTTTCCTAGTTTATTAATTGGAAATGAGATTTTTGTAGAACGGTTTACTTTAAGAAAAATATCAATCTAATCAGAGACTAAAAAAGGCCTGAGAAACTAAACGTGTATTTGTCACTTCCATCTCGGCAGCGTTGACCCATCGTAAGGGCATGCGTGTCTAACTCTAATCATACTGTCTGCTTCCTTCAGGGAGGTCATTGAGAAGAAACCAGAGATCTTCAAGATTGAATGCCTTACAGACATCAAGAACCTGTTCCAGCATAACAAGCAGCCATTCTACGCCGCCTTTGGGAATAGAACTAATGTGAGTTAATGGATGTTTGAAGATGTCAGACTCTGGGACACTGAAGCGCTCACTTTTTCTTGCCATTTTCCAGAAGTCGGTGTAGTCATGATGTCTTGTAAGACCAACATGACACTTTAGCTATCAGTTGGCAGACACAAACGTATGAAATCAGTATTTACTGAACCTGAGCCGAGGTCGCTGGCAGAGTATGGTCCCATGTGGCTTTGTCTGTGAAATGGAGCTTCAGCTGGACGCAGCATCCTGTCTTCAGCTGCATAAACACCCAAATGAAGCAGTAGGTCAGCCATGAGACCTCTATGTGTCACTGATCCTCTCCAAAAACCACAAAATGGAAAAACACACCCAAACGTTTAGTCTAGAAATATTACCATTATGTGCAGTAGGTGGAGCACAAACAGGAAATTTGTGGTTAATGCCATTAACGCTTATGTCAGTCTGTACTTGTGCTTTATGTACAATGGCTACTTTCAGAAAATTACCTAATCGAGTGTGATCTCATCTCGGATGGCTTTTTTTTTTTTTTTTTACATTTTGCATGCATTAGAGGTTTGCTCTCCTATTTCATCCAACAACTGAAATTGTGTTTTCATTAATTATAAGAACTGATATGCTATGAATTTAAATTTGTCATTGTTACCAGTCATGTATTTTTAAATTTTTCTTCTAATGGCTGCAGTTTTTTTGTTTAGATTTTGATATAGTGTTTAATCATTATGTCTCTATACAGGATGTGTTTGCCTATAAGGAGGTGGGCGTACCAGTGTGCAGGATCTTCACAGTTAACCCCAAAGGAGAGCTGATCCAGGAGCAAACCAAGGGCAACAAGTCCTCGTAAGTACATACATACATCGGCTGGTCTGCTTCATTGTTGAAGGATAGTTTCAGTTTGTTTTAAAACAACAGTCGGGTATAAACACTAAAACAGGTTTCACCTGTTAATACTGGATAAAAGATGCTTCCTATGAAAGTGTTAAGGTACAAAAGAAATCCCCAGGAGTGTGTGATATGACGATATTAGATTGTAAAGGACGAATCTCCCATTAGAGCGGGATCATTAGCATTACGCTACAGTGCACTTTCTACATATAAAGATAATTCAATGTCAGTAATCTGGAACTGGCTTAGACTTTTCAAAGTCAACACAGCACCAAACAAGTTATTTGCAGATGTTGGACAGATAAGTTCACATGTCAGACTGCAACACAACAAATCTTCTCAACCACATCAAACAACAACACCCAAAATAATATACTGACAGTCAGAGGCAGTCAGAGGCAGTGAGAGGACTCCATCAGCCACAACCACACAACCAGCGCCTACAAGAACAAAACAAACAACTCTAGCTACACAGAAAGGACGAGGAGGCTCTGGAGAGAGGTAACGGCTCCAGACTCCACTGCTGTAGTCTGAATGCCATGGCAAGATTCAACACAAAATTCTAAACAACCAACAGCTGATTTATGGTCTAACTGCACTTCTGGACCTTATTTGAGTCTGACCATTTATTTAATTCACAACTTGTGTGTGTTTTTTTTCTTTTGGAATGTGGACATTGGTTCAATTGTCAAGTTCAGTAACTTGTAAAATACAAAAGAAAGAAATTGTGATTAAAATCCTTATGCTGCCTGAGGAAAAAAAGGATCTATTTTTGCCATATCACCCACCCATAGTCCTCCCTCAGTGCAAAAATGTATGAGGAAAACAGAATAAAGAATCAAAGCTGTAGCCGTTTTATAACGAAATTCCTCCTCTTTACATAACGTTTAAATTTATCCTCTTGAGTCGATGAATTGCTGAAGACTTGTGTTGACTTCAGACACATTTTTGCACTTTCCCTTTAAGTATGAAAAAGAAGAATGGCTGCAGCAGGGAATACACTCTGTATTACAATATATCCTTCAAACTGTAAAAAAAAAAAAAAAAAAAGAAGCTGTTAAGATG
>OMLM01005702.1:1275-37078 GCA_900302695.1 Helostoma temminkii | reverse complement strand
ACTAAAGCACACAATCGCTTTGTCTTAACACCTTCACTAGGCCTCTTCCTTCTTATCTACTGACCTTGGCTTACTGCTGTGTGTGTTCAAGTTAAGGATGTGGTTCTTATGAGACTGTTCCCCTGTTTAAGAGATTAAGAGATGTCTTTAGTAGGTTTTTGGAAATACCAGGGTTCTGTAAAATGAAGCAGGATTAGCTTAATAAAGTAGAACAGGATTACTCCAGACCAGGGTCATTGACTTAAAGCTGCACTACTCATAATTTTTGTATTAACAAAAACAGAAAAATGCCTGTATAAAGTGGAATGGGTTACTCATAATGTTGAACCAAGGTAGAATTATCAGCCTACTCTGTGGTTCTCTCTCCCTATGAAGCTTTTTTTTGCATCTTTCAGCTAATAGTTTGGATTGTATTTCATTTTTGTTTGTTTTTGCCCATAACTTTACTCTCTGGGTTTGTTCTCACGCTCTCATCTGTGTTGTGTGCAGCAGCAGACAGAGTTAGTGACTCGCTGGTGAACATGTTCAAGTTGTTTAGTTCTTAGATGGCTAAATATTTCCCTCAGGACTTGGTGGAGACAATAATGAAGCAAAAGCAAAGCAATGAGACCTGATATTGGGCTTTTCTTCATCAGGTGGACAGACCTGCATGCAGATTTGAGTAGAAAGTGTTGTTCTAGGCTCCATTTGGTTTCACTATTTGGCTAACCAACAATTCCTCTTTATGACAAAGTTTTTAAAAAGTTTAGCATGTTGCAGATCACATGATAAAGCATAGCTCATTTTAATAAAACTATAATTTTGCTAATATGTAGGAAAAATCAGAGAATGTGGTATACAGTTAGCTTTTCCCTCTCAGCAGATTCAGAACACCCAGATTCTCAGACTGAGATTGTCAGTTGCAAGAATTTGATCTGAGCGTCATTGTTTGATTACACAGCTCTGGTTCATTGTGTGAGTCACACTCAGGGGACTATACTAGATGAACAACATTATGTAGCATTGGAAAATCTACAAATCAGGTATGCTCCAAAGTTGAAGTTGTGTGTAATATTAATATCACACATTACTTGAATAATTGTGGAATTATATATTTCTGGTTGTGGAAGTGAATCGTGCCCCTATAACAGCAACTGACCTTTTAAACCTCTCTGTGTGGTCTGGTTCAGATCGGAAGGGAAGCAATTTAACCACAAAGCTCAGACATTCTGTTGATTTGTATGTTTAGACTCAAATTCCCTTGATTATCACTGAGTTAACTATTGGTTCATCAGTCACCTTTCTATATTAGTGATTTTTATGTAAATCAAGGTATAAGGCCATATGCAGAAATTTGTGGTGTGTGTGTGTGTATACAGATGCAAATGTTCTTCATAGGTCAAACTGTGATTGAACCCTGCACAGAAAATGAGTTCTTTTTATATAATATCAAGTGTTCTGTGTGTGTATGAGGGCGAGAAAGATGACTGTGTAAATGACTCATCAACAGGTGTATGTACAGAAATTAACTACCAATAAACAAGGCAACGGGCATCCTCATCCTAACTTGGTTTATTTCATTGTTTTCTCTGTTGTGGTGAAGGTCACAGATTCCAGAAGCATTACGTCAAAAACAAATAGATTTGCTGTTATTGTCTTGAGCGTGTTCACTGTATCATCCCTGCATGAGCTCTACAGAGAGTCCCAAACCTACAATGCTTCAAAGAGTCTTAATCTACACTTAATAATCACATAAGAAAAACCAAAAACGTGTTTCTAGGTCTTTGCAAATTTATTAAAATCCTAAATACTTTTTGTATTCAGACCCCTAATCAAGTATTTTATAGAAGCACTTTTTGCAGCAGTGAGTCTGCTTGACTTCTTGACACCTGTAGGACAGAAAAATGTAAAATAATTTCATAAATTACATAGAATTTTGGATAGCTTGCATCAGTGAATATACATCCCTGTAAGCCTGTTATGGTGCAGTTACCACCACACCAAAATTATCTTATGGTGATAATTACAGCTGGAAAAATAGACATACCTTCCCCTGGATTCAGGCTAAAATGGTGTTGTAGGTCAAGACATTTTGACTAAATGAGTACAGAAAAACACAAATCGAAATAGGAAATACCTGATAACCTGTGCAAAATATTTCAAACGCGATTATTATCTTACTCTGTAATAAAGGACTCCTTGGTGGCTGAAGCAGAAGAATGTCAAGCCGTTTTTTCAGTAGGTTTTTTGCAGCTAATGCTAAAGCTAAAGCAACAAACTCTGGGGATCGATCACACACACACAGACAAAACTGCTGTTACTTGGTAGACACAAAGTCCAAATCTGTTTGTGCAGGTACAAACTCTGTTCAGCCAAAATATTTGCAGTGCATATTACATGAATTCTCACCTGACTAGGTCAAGTGGTTATGACTGCACACCTCACCTGCTCACATGAAGATGCTAAATCTGTGACTGCATCAAGCTCAACACTTCTGCATGTAAATACAAATGACCTGATTTGTGTTGTAATATATGTGGAAAAAGCAAGATTTACTGGCTTTTATTCAGTAAATTAAAAAAAACTAACTTTTATGATATTGTAGTTTATCAGTGTGTTCATGTCAGTGTATTTGACACTGTGAGGAAGAGTCCAGTAAAGATGCATTTAAAAGTTCATTTTTTCTTTTTATCTGCAAAGTTAGCGTCTCTAATGTTGTCAGACATGCCAGTGATGTGGCCTCAAATCTCACCCAGCCACAGTGACAGATATTATCAATTCAGTTATGTTTTTGTAAACAGAAGATTTTTACTTGTCCAGTTAGAGGCACTAAACTGAAAGTCTTCTCCTGCTGAGAGCTTCAGTGATGTAGAAATTCACATCACATGTTCATCTAAGACCCTGAGGATGTGATTCATGATAAGAAACTTGAAAAAAGTAAACATAGATTGTCGATGATAGTTACTATTAAACAACTAACCCACAGAAGAATATCATACTCATTTTGTGTCTTAATTTTTATTAGCAGAATTCTAATTATACAAACATGGCATTTTTATTTTATAAGCATGTCATTATGTTTTGACAATTAATTTTGTTTTAATCCAGGAATGCTGGTGGAAAATAACTTGATGAGGGTCTTCAGTCTATCCTCGCTCCTGATAATGTTGTTGAATATGTCGAAAGTGCCAGAGTTGATGCCATTCATCACATTAGTGAGATCAATGGTCTCGGTTTCTTGGGAGGGAGAATCCTCCGGGCACATGCCTGTGACATAGACAGTAAGGAAAACATTTATAATTATCTTAATATAAAATATAAATATATAAGTTTAATACATACAGAATAAAAAAATCAAATCCACTGCAGATATTTTTGTGATTATCAATTTGTTTATTCACTATTCACCCACTTGTGTTGCTATGCCAAGTCTTTTAGTTACATTTTTAGTTGGTTTCTCCATTTTTCATTAATCTGAAAATATTTTACCCTAGTTAACTAATAAACTTTATTTTACTTGTTTTTTCAGTAAAAAAAATAAAAATGTATCCACATTTTCTTATGACTTGTTAAATGGCAAGTAAATTCTGCATTCATATAAAAACAGAAAGCATTAACAAACTGAGCATAAAAACATGTGAAGGTTCAAACCTCTTTCTGGGTCCAGGAAAGTGGCTGATGGTAAGTTCAGACACTCTGCCTGCTTTTTAAACTCTTCAAGCTCAGCATCAGTCACCTTACTTCTCCTGCCTGAGAGATAAATACAAATACACTGTAGAAAATGACTGTAATGATATTTTGTACTGGAACTTTGGTAATCCACTGATTTCTTCTTCTCTTATTCTTGGTTTCCCTCCAATAGTACATTTGTAAATACTCAAAATTACTGCTGGACAATCATGACAATATGTACAGTATGTGTTCAGTCTTACTCAGGAGCTGGACACCAGCATAAGTGCTTCCTCCGATGGTGGATTTTATGGAATAAACAAGGCAGTCAGGGCAGCCAGTATTCAGTAGGACAGAAGAAGACACATAGGGTCGCACTGAGGATACATACATACTTAAAGATCAACTCAGACACAAAGTACAAATATGTTTGTGCAGGTATGGTTAGTAAAAGTGATTATATTCCATTAACACGACTCACCCATAGAAACAGTGTTGTTTGCCAAGGTATAGGAAACTGAGTAGGAGTAGCAGCGGCCCAACCTGTCACAAACAGAAATTAAAAGCTTTTATATTTTTTAGCTCAACAACGGTCTAAATAATTGTAGTTCAGACAAAATGAACACAAGCTCTTGATACAGTTTTTAAAGTTTGTCTTGAATTACATTTTAATCGAGAACAAAGCATTGATGCCATCATCCTCATTTCCAGCAGTGACTCTCCCCCAGACACTCTCCATAAACATCTTTGTCAGCAGTTGGGATCCAGGGATGTTCGTGCTTTCTGCTAAGTAATTCCATTTGCCCAGTAGCTGAAATCAACAATGCATTCAGTAACAAATATGGTCACATTTATTTTTTAACACTCCATCATTAGATTGGATTAGGGAATGTTTTACCTGATCTCTTCCTTGGATTTCAAGAGGCTGGATTAGACTCTCACAGTTGGTCACAGGAGCTGAATGTCCGACAGACAGGAGACTGAGCACAGCTAAAGCGACGTGAACAAACTCCATCATTGCTCGCACAAAGATCCTAAACCTGTGTATTAGAGCTGTCTCTGCACCGGGCTTAAACTGTTGCATTAAAGTACAAAGGTTCATCCCACATGAGGCCCCACGTTTACAGTTGTGTTGCAACTATAGATAAAGAAAAAAAGTCTATTGACATTTATTTACTGAGCCAACATTTATGTAAAAGAGGATTCCTGTAAAAGCCTTTCCTGTAAAAGCATTTCATAAGTTTATGTTTTCTACTGTGCAAGAATTCAATTATTAGTAATTAGTAATATTAGTAATGTTACCCAGTATCTGTCCTTCACTGGAGTCAAAGCTCATCACGTGCAGATTTGAAGTAATTTTATCAACTTGTGTTGAGCTTCTGTTGATGTTGTAGACACGTTTAGTTCAGTATAGAGACTTCTAACACTCTTAATTGCTCCGAGGTCAAAGAATGTGCAAAGAAAAGTGTTTTACTTACAGTATAACTGTGTCCTAGCAACTGTATAGTGTAAAAGACACTGGATGCAATACAATCCTTAAAGCTAATCATTTTATTTCCACAATCACCAGGTAGATAGTAGAATTACGATGGTACCGCTACCTCAGCTATCACTGAGAAAAACACATGTATAAACACATGTATCATGCACAAACCAAACCGAAGTATAAATCAGTTCATAAACCAATCAAAAATAGTATCCAGGAATCTCGCAACTTGATGTCCCATCTTGGCTTCTAATAGGGAGTTGATAGCACTGAGCCCCTCTGACAGTGGGGTGTTGCCTGGGCAGACGTCTGTGAACAATCACATTAAAAATAAGTCACAAACCGGCAGCTCTGTATGACTTAAGACAATCTGTTAAAATTCTCACCAGAGTTTGTGTCCAGCATTATGGGCGATGGCATATGGAGGCACTCTGCTTGTTTCTTGAACACCTGGAGAACATCAGGTAAGACACTCTGACTCTTGCCTGGAAATAAAAAGTTAGGTTTAGGGACAACGGCAGGAGTTATTTGTTGTTTATCAGTAAGGCTACCACAGTAAAAACAAATCACACGCCATATTTTTGTGTTAATAACCTATCTTAATGTGTGAAATATGCTTTGAATTCACATAGAGTAGCTGTCTGGTGCAACATAATTTAACTATTGAATATACATTTCTGTAATTTCTGACAGATAGGTAAGTTTTTCTTACTAAAAAGCATTAAACTGGTGAACGTGTCATTGCCAGAGGTGATTTCTTCATAGACAACCAGACAGTTGGAGCAGTCAGTTGTCAGATAGACTTCCTTAAGGTAGAAGGGTTGCTCTGTAAAACACAAACAGAAAATTATGTCATTGTTTGAAATGCAGGTTTTCAGTCCAAAGAATCACTTTGACACTTTCTCACCGATTATCATTGTGCTGTTTTCAAAAATCACATTGTAAACTAAGCCCGAACATTTCCCATATCTGTGAAGAAGAAAAGAAAGGCTGCGTCAGATATATTTGCCCCATCCTGATTTTGTGTGTGTGTGTGTGTGTGTGTGTGTGTGTGCATATTCATCACACTTGAGTGATTCCGATCATCAAACTAATTTTAAATATTACACAAAAATAACCTGAATAAATACAACATGCAGTTTTTAAATGATGTTTATATTTATTAAGGGAAAAAAATATGTCCAAACCCACCTGCCCCTATGTGAAAAGTAATTGCCCCCTAAACCTAAACTGTTTGTGCCATCCTTGGTAACAACGACTGCAATTAAGTGTTTGTGATAACTGGCACTGAGTCTTTCACATCACTGTAGAAGGACTTTGGCCCACTCTTCCTAGCAGAATTGAGGGTTTTTGAGCATGAGCAGCATGTTTAAGGTCATACCACAGCATCTCACTTGGTAATAGTATGTAATTGTGTAATGTTAAAATTAGTTTGATAATCGCTGTGTGATAACGTGAGGGCAGATTTACGTTCTTTGAGTCTGGATGATACTGAGGATGTTTCTCTGTGTGGAGGCAGTAATGTCCAGCCAGACACTTGACAGCAGGCGGGCCAGTGAGCGACTTCCCGGGAGGTCAGAGCTCCCTCCGATGTACAGCCACCTACCCAATATCTGAAGCGCATAGTCACAGCACAGAACATAAGAGCAGTGATCACTTGTGGGGGTGATGTAGATTTCAGTAAATATACACTGGGATGTATATATCTGTTTTATAACTTAAATACAAATTGGACACACTGGGATCTTGCTCCCTGGTCTTTAAATAGATTAAATAGATTTGGTAAATCTTTCAAGTTTTACAGCTTTAGATCTTGTCTGCAGAATTTTCCAACAAGACATGTCTAGGCAATTATGCAGTTTTGGGGACAACAGAGACAGTGTTGAAGTGGATTCCAATAACAATGCAACAGTTAACAAATATTTATGTGCATTTTAACTTCTTTAACAATTTGTACCATATTACATTGTTATTTCCTACAAATGATTGGGAAATCTGTGCATGGCCCCTAAAAAGATGTTGACAGGCCAGAAAATATGAACCATGGCATGTGTACAGCTTTTTTAATATTACAAAATTTGCTGTCAAAGGACAGAAGAGTTGTAATATTTCAGGTTCATGTGAATCACGGGCATCTTCACTTTGGACTAGTAAATACTAACCAGGTTTTTAACACAAATTCTGTCTGTTAAAATTACAACTTGAACTGACAAATTCTGGCTGCTCCCTGTTGTCTCAAAGCTTTTAATGCTGAGCTGTTGATCATCAGAACATTTAGGCGTACTGGTGGTCGCGACATGATGATGTTCACAGCTGTACTAAAATTAAATATAGATACACCAGTGCAAAACAAAGCAGCTGAGCACTTACTTCCTCTTGGCTGATGGTTATTGGTTTTACTAGGCTGTCACAGCTGTTCACAGGAGCAGAGTGTCCGAGTGAGAGAAGACTCAGAAGCACAACAGCAACACATTTCATCCCCTGGATGCTGCTTTTCTCTTTTTTCTGCAAGATTTCCATCTGTAGAGCTTACACTGTCTTCAGGTGAACCTCTTCACTGCCTGCCACACACCTTGTATCAACAGTCTTCCCCCTGCATGCGGCATATATTCACTACTCTGTGAGCTGATGTAACCAAAACAAACGGCTCCACGGGAAAAGAGAGGAGAGACTTTGACCTGTTTTTGTAATCTGGCCCTGTGCGTATTTTGTTAATCTCTCAGATAACCTCACTGATCCGTCACTGACACTCATAAACATACAAGAAAAGTTTGTAACCTGGTCTTCACAGTTTAATTACGCTTCACTGTATTCAGAGGAAAACAAGCAACTTTCCTATTCATCAAAAACACTCAATCACCACATGAATAATGTGCCATTAGAGGCAGCAGTGGTACATGTTTTTGTATCATTTACTGCATTAAAAAGACAGAACAGTAATGCTGCAGTTCTATGGTCATAGTTGTAATTAAGTAGAACTAATGTACTTTTTTCAGTAACGTGTTTATGCTCTTTACAGCAACAAACGTAATGAAATATTAGATTATGACAAACTATAGTTGTCAGCAGATATAAATGTATATTAGTAGATGTTGTCAACATTATCCATAAAATGTTATTCCTGCTGTTCCTACATTACAGTGTGTAGTAAATATGTTCTGAATGCTTTTTAAGTTTATAGTTTTATAGGCTAAAGAGCTTAACTTACTAACATGGGTAGGTACTTGCATTCTTTTGTCAAATTAATTATGGTATAATATTAATCAGGCACAACATTATCACCACCTTTACAGCCCTGCCATTTACAAAGTTATAATTTTTCAGTTTTTAAGTTGAAACTGTCAGAAATGTGATAATTCTACTACATGTGCGTTATTAAGGTCACTGTGGGCGGTGGAGACGTACTGAGGTATATGGTATTAAGAGGTGTCTCTAATGTTTTAGACCCCTCAATGATGTAAACAGGAAGGCCAAAACATTAGAGACACCTCTTAACATGACATAAAACTGAAAAAATATAACTTGATAACTAAATGTAGAATTCATGGCAGAGCTGTTGTATTGCATTAGATTGTACAGGTGAAGTGTTGAAGACAGAACTCTTACACAATCTCCTACACACTCAGAATAAAACATGTTTAGGTTTGATGCTTGCTTCGTGCCTCACTTGTAAGTCGCTTTGGATAAAAGTGTCTTCAAAACAACTACATGTATAAGTAAAACGTAAATGTAGAAAGTGATGGATGTTTGTCACTGTGGTAACAATGTTTCAGAACCAAAAGGTAGTTTTAAAAATGCAGATTAAACAGTTATGGTTTATGGTATTGAGTTCAGCATTACCCTCTACTGAGAAACTACCAATATATATGAATAAGAACTAAAAGGAAAAACAAAACACATTTTATCAAAGGTATTTTTAATTGAACTTCACAATCTGACAGCTCTCTATTGGTGTCTTCATGTAGGACAAGAACAAAAGGACAAAAACAAATTTTGAAAAAAGAGCAGATTCTGGTGATGGTCCTGATTTTACAGTGAAATCTCCGAGCATGGCCTAATCGTTATAGCAGTGCTCTGAGACACAGATCAGGGGAGGAAGGACACACTGCTGCTCTGCCTGAAGTCAGGGGTGAAGGAAAGACAGATGAAGTAAGAAGACTACCATCCCTCCTTCACTACCTCCTCTGCTCCAGCCATTTTCTGTCTGACGTGATGGTGAGGATGAATGACAGCAGGATGGAGGAGGATGGAGACTGAAGGAGAAGGGAGTGACAGGACTCAATCACACTGTGACTTTGTGGTTTTGTTGGTTGGCGTTCATCTCCTCTCTTTCCTCCAGGAGTCAGACAGGCAGACAGACAGAAAGGGAAGAAGGGATGAGGAGAGTGCTACTCCATGGCCTCCTGGTTTTCTTGGTCTGCACCAATCTCCTCACTGGCCTCTTTGCCCTCCTTGCTCCTCTTGCTCTTCTTGTGTTTGTGCCTCCGGTGGCTGTCGCCCTCCTCGCTGTCGTGCCTCCTCCTACTACTACTGCTAATGAAAGCAGACAGACGAGAGTGTGAAAAGGGCAGAAGAGACGAGAAAGGGGGACATTCAAGAAAAGGATATATAGTCGAAGGAGAGCAAATGGCAGGTTGGGAAGGCAAGAAGGAAAAGGAGGAAGTAACAAGAAGATCAATGAATGGCAAAAAAACATGAGGGTGAAGTTAAATAAAGAGACACAAGGGAAAGAATGACAGAAGAAGAAGACAAGGTGTAAATACGTAAAGGACTGTGTTTGGTAGTTTTTTTACTCTTACAGAAACAGTTTGTCATCTGACCACTTAGGAAGTATGTTACCATATTATTGTTGTTGTCACACCTATAAGTTTTTTCATTCTTGTTTCAATGAGGCCCTTATTTCAGCAGCAAAGACAGTCGCCGATTAGAAAAAAGAAGCTTTCTCGCTGGCAGATTTTATCCATCCAGACACAGCTAACAAAATCAGTCAACGTTACTCATGGTTGAAATGATGTTGTGCTACAACACTGAAGCTGTTCCAGGAAAATTCCTCATCAGTTCTTGATCCACAATGACATGATAAAAGTTAACAGCATGTTGTAGTGCTGCACTGCAGAGCCAATTAGTCTTTGTAAAGTCTGACACAGAATAAATTCTGTTCTGTTCTTTTGTCTTTAACATTTTTTTGTTTGCATTTTCAAATGTTACATGTTTTGCCAAATATAGGAAAGCAAATAACAAATGTTTCTGTAACATCTCTGGTTTGCGGCATTTAGACATATCCAATGAGAAGGATGGAGAAGCTGTTGTTGATCTGATGATTTAGTTAGCCGTTTAAAAATGTCTTGTAACTAATGTGTTACTACAGCAGGTCGACGTGCTAATGTTTGCAGTTTATGATAAAGCAGAAGAAGTAATTCCTTCACTTTTGATCATGTGGCTGGTTTTGGAAATCAGAGGAGGAGAAATAGCGTGTGTGTTAATTTACCTGCGAGAGGACTTGTGGCGTCCCTCCTCTTTCTCTCTGTGCCGCCTCTCTCTGTGTCTTTCCTCCTTCTCTCGGCTCGACCTGTCACGATGGCGCTCTCCATAACCACGCTCCTGGTACTCACGGTAACGATACCGCTCTTCATCGCTACAGAGGTTCAAGGAATACATACTTCACCTCATTGTGTTATGTTTGCAGACATACCAATCAGGCCAGCACTCATAAAGCTGCACCATTTAAATGTAAAATAAATATTTAATCATATTATGTGTGTCTTCACCAAGACTGCACGGCCATAATCCTCATTTCACAGAACTGACATTCAAGACATTTTGGTTTAATGTGTGATAGGTACGGCAAAGAATGAGGCGAGTTGTAGCTACGACAGAAAACCAAAACAAGTAAAGAAGTAAAAAAGTAAAATATTCAGCATGTTTTTACACTTTTTTTTGCAACCACTGTTACCTCACATGAAGCATGTTAAATATATCTGTGTGTTTGTCTTGTCACCTTGTGTAGCTCATAGCTGATGGACTGTGCTCCCTCTCTCTCTCCCGCTCATGTGTCCTTTCTCTGGGTCTGTCTCGGTCCTTGTCTCTCTTGTCGTCTCGACGGGAATAGTAGTCCCACGGTTTAGAGTTGTCCATCATTGGGGGCCATGGAGGAGGCACGCCTCCAGTCATAGGTGGAGGGTATGCACCTGAGCGAAGAGACAAGACTTAATGAAAGCACAAGACTTAACCTCTAATGAAAGAGGGGTTGTGTCTAATCCAGTGAGCAAGTATAAACATTTCTTAGATAACAGTTATGTTATATATACATACCACTAATCAACAACACTAAACTCAAGTGGTGCTATGTTTTGTGTTGTTGAGATTTGGAAATCTGATTATGTTGTAAAGCGTTCTACCTTGAGGGAATGGGTATGGAGGAACAGACCGTCCATCATAACCACCAGGGTGGCCACTGTGGAAACAGAGTAAATACAACATGTTACACTTTTTGTGTGTTAATGTATGGTGGTTATGTTTAATAAAAATATCTGTGCATTCAGCTCTCACTTTCTTGAGTGCATGGATTACCTGTCTAGAGTGGGGATGATAGCAGGAGGGGGCCCACTAGGTGGAGGAGGAAAACCTGGAGGAGGAACAGTAATGGGCAACCCTACGTGGGAGAAAGAGACTTCAGATTCACGCATATAAAGAGCTGGGATGGCTGCTTAAAAATAAATACACTAAGACCAACTGAGAAAAGATAAAGATGGTAATGAACTTACTGGGTGGGGGGATGAGCGGGGGTGCATTGCTGACATTTGGTGGTGGAGGGAGAAATGGAGGTGGTGGTATGTTTGGAGGAAGAGATCCTGGTGGGAAGAAGGCGGGCATCTTAGCCGCAGCAGGTTCTGCCTCTGATGTGGAGTGTTCAGAGATCACCTGCACAACAACAGAGTATTTCAGTAAAATATAGCACAGAGACAGACAAATAACACAGGAGTGTTTACTGATGGAGAGTGATTGTTGTTGTGTACCTGGATATTGTTGCCATCCAAGTTGTGTCTGCGTCGCCCTTCAACCCTGCTGATGGTGGCTGTCTGCCCACCAATGACATCTATGGTACCGCTCGTCTTCCTGGTAAAAAAAAGATAAATAAAACAAAAATCAAGGCACTGAATAAAATAAATGACAGTCACATACACAACATCTATTTCCACACATATAATAAGCAAACAATTATCAGAACACATACAAACTACACATTTAAGTAAATGAAAAGTCAGTTAAAATGGGGTCAATGGACTGCACACTTTGACAAACAAAAAACAACTGATACTAGATTTGAACTCTGACAAACATACAGTGCTGTGAAAAAGTATTGGCTCCCTTCCTGATAATTTTTTTTGCATTTTGTCACAGTTAAATGATTAAGATCAAACACATTTTTATATTATACAAGGATAACCAGGGTAAATACAAAATGCTGTTTTGAAACGATGACTTCAAGGAAAATAGCTTTTGAGAATGAACGGCCAGTTTAAGGTCATGCCACAGCATTTCAAGATTTAAGTCTGGAATGTGACTAGGCCACTCAAAAACTTTTTCTTTGAGCCATTCAGAGGTAAACTTGCTGGTGTGTTTTAAAATCACTGTCCTGCTGCATAACCCAAGTGTGCTTGAAGTCACCAACTGACAAACTGGCTGGACATGCTCCTTCAGAATTTTCTGGTACAGCGCAGAATTCACGGTTCCATCAATTATTTCAAGTCGTCCAGGTCTGACTGTTGATATGATGTTCTTTTATGAAATGCTATTAGTTTTACACCAGATGTAACAAGACACACACCTTCCAAAAAGTCCATAGAATATTTGCCCAAAAGTCTTGGGGGATAATTTTTGTCAAAGACGAGCTTTTGTTTTCTTTTTGGTCAGCAGTGGTTTTCACCTCAGAACTTTCCTCTCCTCTTCTTATTGAATAATGAAGACTGACCTTAACTGAGGCAAGTGAGGCCTCAAGTTCTTTAGGTGTTGTTCTGGTTTCCTTTATGACCTCCTGGATGAGCTTTCATCGTGCTCTTGGAGTAATTTTGGAGTAATTTTGGTAGGCCAACGATTTCTAGGAAGGTTCACCACTGCTGCAAGTTCTCTCTGTTTGTGGATAATGGCTCTAACTGTGGTTCACTGGAGTCCCAAAGCCTTAGAAATGGCTTTGGAACCCGACTACATACATGTCATTTATTTTATTTCATCAGAATTGAATCAAAAGTTGTCTTTGTGTAATATTAAAACTTGTTTGAACATCTGAATCATTTAAGTGGGACAAGTAAGGGGACAAATACTTTCACAGCACTGTACAGTACATGCCAAGCAGATCATTTATCCACATTGAAATCAATTTTTCAAGGATCTCCATGTAATGACACTTCTAATTTCTAATCCTAGTTTAGCATGTCTGCACAGCAATCATGTGTTACTTGTCTGCCAACATGTACACATTTACCCCTGTATATATCTAAAATAAGCAAATACTTGACACTAAGCAGTACTGGCGGGCTTAATTCAGCCTTTCACCCAAAACCCGTGTGCCCAAACGAAAAAGTTGTCTGATGTTTTGTTTCACCACTTCAGTGCATCCAATCAAACCACTTACTGTCTTCTCACTCAACTACACAAATCAACTCAACATCTGGTACCAACAAAGACTACGCTTTCTTAAAGAGTTATGCATGTTTCAGGGTATTTAAGGGTCATTATCTTTTACAAACTTTCATATTAAGGTCATAACTTAAATGAATACCTGACATTGGATTATTGATTTGTCCAAGTGATCTAAAATTAGTTTCATGTAGATCAAGTAACAGTCATCAAGGATTCACAAAAATAACAAATCTGAATTGTATGTTAACTTTCTATGTTATGACACACGCACATCAACCATCCCAAAAGAAAAACACATGGGCAAAAAAGAAGTATCTGTGGGGCCCTGAAAGTGGCACCAGGAGTTTGTCAGCTGTCCCGTCTCACAGTCAAGAACAACACCAGGTTTCTTCTTTTTACCATCTACACATTCCCCATCAGGCCCATTTAACCTTGTAGGGACAAGGCCATGCCCACTTACGTATAATAGGACATGTCTTGAGCAGGTGGGCCAGTCCACTGAGGGGGAGAGATCCTACCATTTTGAAACAAAGGACAGGGGTAAAGGAGATGAGAGCAACATAGGCCCTAACACACTAACACACATACAACCCATGGGATGGTGGAAGTAGCCAGGTATGTTTTTGTGAGTAAAGATAGTGTATGTTGAATTTGAAAAAGAAAAAAAATATTTTCTATAATATTCTCTAAAATTATTGTGTTTTGCTGCCACTCGAAACCAAATTATATCTCTTGTTCTTAAGTGTATGTACTACTACACTGTTTCACTGTACTCTTGTTATAAGTATCATCACCAAGCCCGCCACTGTCTGAACACACTGTTGTCTTATCTACTGTACTGTACTTCATTTCTGGTGGAAACTGTATGTATATTTTATTTACAGATATTTTCATCAGTGAAGGAAAAAGCGTTACCTGGTGACCTGACTGACAGCAGACTTGTACACGTTGACAGGAGATGTGAAGTCTGGCTTCGAGGTGTGAACAGGCAAACTCGATATGTCCTTCTCATTACCTGTCCTTCCCTGCTGAACCTAACAAAGAGCAGAAGATGATTTTCGTGTATTAGTAGAAGTAGAATTATAGGTAGAATTAAGTAAGTATTAATTATAGTAGAAATATGTAGGTTTTAATTTTAAAGTTCATATAAACAAACTGAAAACAGCTTCTTCACAACACTGCAGAAATAAGGCTGATAGGTGCCAGATACATTCAGGAAGGTGGAAAACTAAAGAGGAGAGGCTGAAAGGACAGAGGGGAAAATATAGACAGCTGAAGGAAAGAAACAAACAAGGACTGAATGAGCAGTGGTTTCTTACGGTGATCTTGCTCGTCACTGAGCCAACTGTTGAGACCTCCAGACCCATACGCAGCCTCTTCTGTTTTTCACAGTAAGCCTTCCACGTATCTTCATTGAAGCCGTAATTAAAGTAGTCCGACAGATCCGCTCCTGCGCACACACAAACACAAATCTTGTGATATATTGTAGGCGACTTGTCTTTGTTAATCTCTCCAACATCCTGCAAATGAACATAACTGATGTGCCTAAAGGAACAGTGACACATCTTTGCATTTTTTGTTTTACACACACACACACACACACACACACACACACACACACCTGGCTTCCTCCAGGGTTTCTCTTCAAAGGACTCCATATCCACCTCCAGCACTGGAACACCATTAATGTTTCCAGGAGCATCCAGATCCACTCCCTTTAGCTTTGCGGACACTACAAATGAACAACATGGCACATTACTGAACATTTTCACATATATACACAATGAGACAGAATAGAAAGGTCAAACTAGTCAAAACAGTTAAAGCAACGGCTTCAAATACAGAGAGCAATACCTTGTCCATAAGGTCTAGAGCCTGTTGTCTTTATGTTGAGATTTACAGGAGGAGCTCCATAAGGTCTAGGAGGGAAAAATATTAATAATAATATGACACAGTCCACTCTGACTAAATTATGTGAAAATCACAGCGTCACAAAGAGAATTTTTGCAAACACTGTTATTTTATTTGAACATCAAACCTGTAGCTGAACTCAATGACAGGCTGACAGGTTGATTCTGATGATCTTTTGTAAAGCATCAGGCAGGAAGATGAAACCCCAACTTATTAAGCTATTAAAGGTAGCTAATAACATGCTCAACAATCTTAAAAAAGCAACGCTTTTATTGAAACCTACGTGTACTGCGGTGCTCCAGTTTTTATGTCTCCAATTGTGACGCGGACGTCATCGTCGTCATCGTCGCTGTCGCTTTCGCTGTCCACGTCCTCACCTGTGGCTTCACCTGTGGCCTGACAGATCGAAAACAAGCAAGATGTGCGTGACGATCATGAATGTGACGATCATGAATGTGACGTTCATGAATGTGACGTTCATGAATGTGACGTTCATGAATGTGACTTAAGGACAATAAACAATTACTAGTAGTATGAAATTTTATTTACTGCCACACAGAACACTTTGCAACACAGACTGTGCGCATGTGAGCTGCCTACCTCAGAGGCCACTCCATTTCCTGTAGGATGTGGAGCAGCATCTTCTGTGGAGGCATCAGCAGGTGCACTGCGGATAAAATGAAGATACCACAACATGAGAAGCACATAGAAACTGTATATGTAATGAGATGTTTGCAAGTTACTTTGTAGATGTTATGGTTTCCACAACAGGAAAGGATTCTGAAATCTATAATGTATAAATGTCTTTAAATGTGTAGAGGTAATGATATGAACTAGCATGGATACTGGTTACCTGACTGCAGCATTCAGTTTGGCTTCTTCATCATCGTCTTTACTCTCAGACTCATCTGCAACAAATTTATTTAGTTTATTGCAACCACAAACAACAGAAAGACAGAAATATTGTTTATTACACTATAAGCTTGGATTATATCTCATAACAGCAGGACTGTTTTGAAATACGTTTTATTTTTTTATTATTTTTGAAAAAGGCCAAACCAAACTGGCGCTAGCTTCACGTTAGCTACCAGGCTAACCACTGTATACTCTACTACAATAGCAGAAGAGATTAGCTGTTTATTATAAGAAACAGTTGACATGCTGATCCACGTCCCTTTAAAGCAGTAAGATGATTTGTCTGTTGACTAAAATATGATAGTAGTACCTCCATAAAGCCATTCCTCCTCCTCATCCCCTGCGCTAGCATCAGTGGTGGTTGTTTTGTCCGCTTCCTCCGCAGACATGTTGCTTTAACGCCGGGCACAAAACCAACAACAAGAAAAATGCTCAACAATTATCTTAAATGCTAATAATAAACGTACAACTTTGCCCTTCGGCGAGGAAAACGCAGTTTTGCACAAAAATTATGACTTCATAGATTCATCTTCAACATCTTCGAGTCAGTGTGAAACCGGAAGAGGTTGTTGATGTCCCGCTAAGGTCAACGTGTCGGTGCAGAAAGCAGAGCGCCCCCCTGCGGACAGGAGACTTCACATTTATCCAAGTGATGCTTGTTGAGGCATCTTGGCATTAAGGTAATGAAATGAACTAGAAGCAAAGGTGACAACAAACTAGTACTCAATTACTCAAACATTCAAGTAAAAGTACTAGCAGGGAGTCTAAAAATGCTACACTACAAGAGCATGTACCACAAATGTTTTAATCAAGTTCTGCTAACATACAAGCAGTGTATTTTAAACACTGTTTAATTTACTAATGCTTCTTCTAAATGTGACTCACTGAGTGAAACATTTGCAGAAATCTAAAATATCCAAGTTTACTCCAGGAAAAGATTAAAGGACTTTCAAGTCACTTCAAAATCCTCAAATATTCACTTTTTTTCTCTTATTCATGACTTTATAGTTGGAAGCAATAATTTTGAGGGTACACATCAATGAAACTAAACTTTTCATAAGGACAGCATCTGTGCTGTAAACTGTAAGAAACTTGACACATGGCAAAATAAAATTACATTGCATTGTACACATGAAGACAGAGGCAGAAGCACTGAAGAAAACATAAAACACGCTACTTAAACACACCAGGCAGACAAACAATCCTGTTCGAAAGCACCAGAAGAATTAGATGTTGGAGGAGACTGTGCCATCAAACATCTAAGAGCTCCAGTGAAGCAGGTGAGCATGTGTTGTCTCTAGAGCACTTGAAAGATACGTCAAAGTTATTTTAAAAAAAGATGTTTTCTTTGTTGAAGAACCTTTACTTTGTTTTTATGCAATTTTAAAGCAACCGCAGGAAAAACACATGGAGGTGACAATGACCTTAATTAATACAAAGTGTATAAACAGAAGAAAAAACAATGTGTGAAGCAGAAACAGATTAGATGGATAAGCAGTTATTAAAGATTTAAAATGTAGCTGTATCCCATAATAAAACATGAATAGCAGGGTTTACTGTGAGCAGCAGAGGAGCCTTTATCACCTTTACCTCCCTCGGTTGCAAAGCTCCACTTAAGAACTGTGAGATGAGCTTTTTTATTGACCTTTGTGTGCACCCTTACATGTGCAGGCTTAGTAGGTGTGGAGCTTTGAGTTTATCCATTTAATGGCTTATAAATTATTCTCATGTTACTTTCACTGAACATATTATTTCCACAGTTTTTTGGTAAATACCACATATTCTCAAATGTTGCTACAATTCATGTCAGTCTGAAACCTCACTAGCAGCTAAAACTGTCTAGTGGAGTAGAAACTACAGTGTTTTTCTCATCCCTTAAAGCTCCACTCGCTTTCCGCCATTGTCCTCAGTTTGCTGACCCATGATTGCTGTTGTGGTTCTGTTTGCACAAGAAGTCGCCTTTTAATGCAGAGAGCATTGTTAATGCATTTATGGTCTTTGACCAGTTAAGTGGGCCACTTTAGTGTTGTCAGTAAACGACAAGGAAATCTGTGGATTCTCTCACTCTCCCTTTTCTCCCCCACTCTACAGCTATTATCACTTCTTTACTGTGGTGACAGCTTTCAAACATACAGAGATATACTGTATCTGATGCTGACATGAAAATAATCGGTGAGTGTGTGCATGATCACACGTGCACGCACACAGTGGTAATATTATATGTTTAAGTACATTGATTTTTTTTGTCCCCAGTGTGATAAGCACACAAGTGTTCATATCACATGTATCTAGGTACGTGTGAGCTTTTGTGTGGATTCTCATATGTTCACTCACACACACACACACACACACACACACACACACACAGGGAAACAGGAGAGAGAGGAATGATAATGGTCTCTCAGTTAAACTGATCATGAAAATTGCATTTATTTCATGTCTCTCCAGCCTCCCCTGCCTCTCCTTCGCCAATCTGTTCTTCTGAATACATTCTGTCCCCCTTTTTTTCTAGACTTTCCCCCCTCATTTATCTATTTATTTTTTATTTTTGGATTTATTATTGTTGTTGTTTTTTTACATTTTTTTCGCTAACAAAAATTGTTTAAATAAATTGAAATACTATGTAAAGACTGGATGTAGAATAGTTCAGCTTGTGAATATAAATGTAAACATGTGAACCAAGAAACAAATAACATAAAATAAATTTAAAGAGGACTCAGGTCTTTTTTCTCTCTGACTGTGACGCACTCTGATTTATTTTGCACATTTTTTCCTGCACCACTGTGCTTCCTATTTCTCCATCTTCTCTTATTCACCCTCTGTTCTCCTTTGTCTCTCATCTGGTTCCCTTTATTTCTCCTCATTCCTTCTCCTTTACTCTTTTTATCATCATGCCTCCTTCTGTCTCCTGTTGGCTCCCTGCCTGCATCCATCCCTCTCTTCTTACGGTGGATTAAGGCAGCTTACAGCCTAGTCGATGCTAATCAGGTTTATCCAGAAAGAGGGCGATCACTGGGCTATCAGTAATTATACACACTGATATTAGCTTACTCAGATATGTGCACATTTTCAATCCACATCATCTCTTTAGATCAAACATATGGTTATCTCAGCAGTGTGGTGCCATATGTGAACAGCTTAACATGGCAGTTTCTGCTCCTTTGTTTTACAACACAAACATCCATCTGTTGCGATAATAAGCACTTGTTTATTTCAAGATGCAGCCTCAGAATTCCAGATAGTTGCTGTAAATGTGATCAGAGAAAATGTAGTTGCTGCTCATGGACAAGCTTTGACATTAGAAGGAACTGATTTTACATTTTGGATGTTTTTCAGTATTTAATGCACAATTATTTAAACCTACAAACTCCTTCTATGATAAAGGAGCTGAGAGAGGAAATTCTAGAAAATTCACCCCCCTCTCAAACATTAGATGAAGGGTCACTCAGTATCATTCTCTTACCATGATATTGTCTTTCTAATGACCATCTGTTAAACTTACAGAAAATTAGCTTAGGTTAGCTTAGCATAAACACTGCTAACCCACTCTGGCTAAAGTTACAAAACTTTACAAGCCTCTCTGAAGCTCATTAATTGACATGTTTAACCTCGTTTGTTTCATTTGTAGAAACACTGTAAATGTAGTAAATGTGTTGTTTTACAGGATGTAAGCTTGCCAGACTATTTCTTGACTCTGTTGCCAGGCAACCAGTGAAACTGGAGTTATGGTGCCAGACTTAGAAATATTTAACTGTAACTCTCACAGGTACAAACAGGTAGGATTATTGTCTTCTGATAACTTTCATCTAAATCTCCACCAGAAAACAGATGAACATCACACAAAATGTCAAACTGCAATACTGAGCTGAATTTAATTAAACTAAATCACATAGAGTAAATCCAAGAGGCATTACCTTGTTCCTCTGAGGACATTTCTTTTCTTCTTATTTTTTTTATTATTTATTTATTTATTTTATCGTATTATATTGTTCACTGGGTCATAATTGATGTGTGAAACACCACAACTGAACCACGGACGGACACTTAACAACCACATAGAGGGAATCTAAGAAAGTATAAGGCAAAGGAAAGACAAATGGACACAGATATCAGGTTTATAATGCCCAGTCAGCAGACAGAGTAGAGTGTTGAATTGCAACAGAAAAAAAACTGCTAAAGCTTTTTGGCCAATCATCGAAAGGAGAAACGATGAGGTATTCTTTAAGTTGAAATGTGTGTGTCCATGTGTGCGTGTTTTCCTATCAGCCTCTTTGACGTACGTGCCTGCCTGAGGGTGTGAAGATAGCTCCATTTGTAGATGATTAAGTTAGGACGTGAGTGTGTGCCACTATAAAGGAGACAGAGAGAGAGAGAGGAGAGAAGGGAGAAAGGGGAAGGTGAAAGAGAACAAGAGAGAGGGAGGAAGGAGAGATGAGGAGAAAGGGAGAGAGAGGGGGGAATGTTTTTCATTACACGATCTCATCTAAGTGGCAATTTTTCTTGTATAAAACCTCTGTTGCCCTCTGTGAGACTGCTGTCCTCATCTGTCTAAAAGCACTGAGTGAGTCATGGTGTGCGTCCACACACACACACACACACACACCAAGTCATAGTGACTCAGCCCAGATCTGCTACAGTCGCTCACCTCAGTGATGAATAATGCAACAGGCAAAGACATAAACTGCTCAAATAACATGTGAACCCAGTGGACAGTGGACATATGGATGATCCTGATGGACACACAAACACACTGAGTGACACCTTCATTGAGCGACGGGCAGCTGGAGTACAGACAGCACAGGTGGATTGTACTTTGACACTATGAGGTGCAGGAATCCTTTGTTTGAATGCAGAATATTGAAACGATTCGTTAGTCAGTACAGCTTGAAAGGTTTGGACATTTTGGGAAACATTTTGCTTTTTGACATAGAAGACTGTTCATGTTCATTTATATCATGACTGCATTTACTTATGAGCTTTTACTCGAGATGTGTAAAGACATTCAGCTCCATTTTGGCTGAACAACAAACTGTTTTGTGGTGCAAATGTGAAATATCCCTTTGAGGCATCACTGACTGCAGAAGCATTTTTCTCAAGCACATGGTTGTGCCTCCCCTGCTCTCTCCAACGCAGGCTTCTCAGTCTCCCTCTACACTCCTCACCCATTGTTGGGTTAATATAGCGCCTACACAGAACTGGGTCAAATCTACTTCACAGAATTCCATGGAAAAGGGGTGGTGTTATCACAGTGACTAACAGGATGTATCTAACTGGACGGCGGTTCTGCTCATCGTTATCAAAACGCAGTCGGTTGATCTTCTTTGCATGCACAGGACACAACAAGCGCACATGAACCAACATAGTGCAAAGATCCTGAGGCTGGGCGCCGCTCTGGATGGAGTTATTTTTCTGTCCTGCCGACATTTAACCAATGAAAATAAATCATCAGTAATTGCTCAGAAAATTATGCCGAAAGATCAAACGAAGCAATGGAGTGAAAGAAATCAATAAAAGTGATGTTCTGTCTGTGTGGTTTGGTTTGCCTTATCCTGCCATCATGTGCTGAGAATATAAATATAGGCATAAACAGCTGTAGGGCAATGCAGTGAGGTTAGAGGAGAAGAAAACTAAAACAATGGAACAGTGTACTCTACTCATTTCTCAACAGGAAACAGGAGACAAACTGATAAACACACATAAAACCAGAACATAACCCACAGATAACCAAACTTATGCAAACGTACATGTGTTCAACATGCAGGTGTCAAAGCATTAAACAAATCTAGTGGATCTGTGGCTGATCATTCACAACAGGACATGAACTCGCTCAACGATGAATAGTGCATCATAACAAGGAAAGGTCGTTTTGCAGTTGGCTTTATTTAAGATTATAAGATGATTAATATTGTGACTTTAAAGTTGGGGATCATAAGACGTTATACATTTGTGAAGATATACAAAATTATTTGGTTTTCAGAGAAACACATTTCAAGAATATTTAATTATGATCAATTTGTCTGCACTAAAACAAAACAACTGTTTTTCTTTGTATCTACATTTTTATTTCCATCCAAACCAACAATTAAACATGTGGACATTTTGTTTACGGCTGAAACTGAACTGAAATTAAATTCCAAGTCTCTCCTAAAGCAACAGTCAGGTGCTGGTATAAATAATGAAGCAGTTTCTTTCTTATGGTTCCTGCTTCCATAGTTTTACTGAACTTTCCTCTTCTGTTGATCCTCCCACTACAACTGGAAAGTGTCCAGGAATAGCCACACGATTTGACTAACTGTAACTGCTGAAGTGTCATATTTGGCTCAGACAAGAAAATTTGTCTTTTGTTCCCAAGCACCTTAGGAAGGGATCTTTAAATGACAAGTATAAACAGGAGAAATCATTATAACAAGCAAAACCTGCGCTCATGTGGGATTAGTCACACAACGTCCTACTACAGCACATAGTTAGTTAAATCTGGGTAAAGCAGGACCACTGTGATAATGCTGATCAGAGCTGGAAACACAAGCTGAATGAGCTCCTGCAGGGAAACTCCTGCCAAGTGTGAGCTGTCTCATCAGGACACGCTGGTCCAGACCAGGAACTTGCGTGACATAATTTTAATTTTATTATGTCTGTAGTTTAACACAGCAGACAATCATTTGAATCTTATCAGCAGCCAGCAATATCATGGTGACTGCCATGTAGTATGTCTATTTTACGGTGAAGCTGGCTTGGAGAGACTTTCTTTCCGGTAATAATCGACTCATCACCTTGGCCGGTCTCCAGCCAATGCGGGACAGAAAGGCGTGGCGGGGATCCAGGGCAGGGAGGAGAGGCGCTGCACTGTGTCTTTAAGCTCCTGTGAAATGCATCAGGGGGAGTCGCAGTCTACAGGATCATTGTGTTAGTGCGCTCATTGCAGCGGAGGGACCTGTGCTGTGTTATTACAGTGTTTTCTAAGCGCAGGGTCGTTATTCATGAACTTGAAGCGCATGGAGTAGCACACAAGGCTCCCAACCCGCCTGATCATGAAGTGCTGCTGGGCTGTTTTCACCTTTCTGCCACTAACAGGTAAGAACCTGCAGATATCATTCTAATATTGATTGTATGTTACTTTATTGAGTTATGGCGTGTCTGTGACTTTTTATCATGACCATATTTTGTCGTACAATGAACAATGTCATTGCCATCGTATTATTCTACAGTAGAGCTGTGCCCTGTTCAGTGGTGTTTATAATGATACAGTCTTCTGCTTAATGTCACCTGTTGTGGGCTTTCACATGACTTAAGTGTCTCCTTCATAACGTCATTTTCGACTTTATTGTAATTGCGGGTTTTGTGCACTGGAGGAAATATAAATACACACATGGTTTGCGATGTGTAACGGTGCAGTCAGCTCAGGTTTACTGATCTTATCAGGGTCATTTGCATAACTTGGGTTGTCTGTCTTGGAAAGCAACAGGTGTGTGTGTGCGTGTGTGTGTGACTGTTTGCGGGCGATTAATTATTTATCCCACCAAAATAAAAGGGATTAGGTTGTGCGCCACAGCTCGGCACAAGAAAGAAAGAAAGAAAAAAACACAGATACACCATGACATCTAAGAACTCTGACTGTTGAGATACAGCTTTGTGTTTAGTCACATAATAGCCCCAAGTATTGTGTGAACCTTCAGTTTGCTCAGAAGACAAGTATCATCTGCAAAAGACAAATACAGATATCAGCCGTGAAACGCTCCGCAGCATAGTGACTTTCGGAGGCTATTTGCATCCTGTTGCCTCTCCTTGCTTTCTCAGCCCTGCTGAGCCCGAAGGCACAACAGTCACATGAACATCCTGCTCATGATTTGGTGCTTATCATGTGGAAAACTGCAAAAAAAATTAAAAGACAAACTTGCTGGATGATGATGTTAAACTGAGACGAAAATATTAGTTTCGTTTGCTTATCTTAAGGGAGTGGATTTAGAGGCTTTAATGCAGCCCGCAGATCATAATTATTGATTGTTTAATTATTGATTGTTGTTGAGCCATGGTGGTTAGATATCATTCTGCCTTAAGGGGCTCTGTGCCAGTCATACCATCCTCTGATGAACTGAAATGAGTAGTAAGTTAACTGATGAAAAGAATCAGAGTTTATTGTTTTAGTCATTTTTAAGCACAAATGTCAAGGATTTTTTTGTTGCCTCTTCTCTATTGTGAGGATTTTCTGCTTTTCTTTGTCTCGTGTGTTTATATCTTAACATAACATCATCTGGGCTTTAGCAATCTGGGATAACCACCTTTCATTTCATTCTATTTTACTCTGACTTTTTTCTGCTGTTATTGTTTCTTTCTGTTCTTTGTATTTCACTTACTAAACGTTAGTGTGTTTTCTGCCCTCTGTGACGGAGCTTTACCCAAACTGAACCCATCACAACCTTGGAAAATCAGTTTGTCATATGTCAACTATGCTTTATGCCCTCTGCTCCAGTGTGGTGCAAGCCAGTCATCTACCCCAGAGAGCCTCACATTGTTGTTCCCCTGCGAGGGAAGCTGGAGCTGCGCTGTCATGACAATACCACAACATCTGGCACCCCGCCCAGGTTGAGGTGGCAGAGAGAGAGGGCTCGGAGGCTGGAGGGAGAGGTGGAGGAAGGCGGGGTGGCTTATGTCAAGGTGTCAGCAGTGCAGGCCTACCACATGGGTCGTTATGTGTGTGTCAACAACAGCACACTGGAACACAGGTCCATATATGTTTATGTCAAAGGTGAGTTGTTGGCGATGAGGAAAGAGGTTTGTGTTCGTGCAGGTGTGACTTTAACATTTGAAATAAATCCAAATCTCTCATTCATGTCCTCAGACCCTCAGAATGTTTTTCAGCGCACCATTGTGAACGTCATCCTGGTGCGTGCAGGTGAGAACTGCACCATCCCCTGTATTGTGACCGACCCCGAGGTCACTCAGCTGGCTTTGCAGACCTGTGATGGACAACCTTTGCCCTCCGGCATGACTTATCATGGCAACCTCCAGCGAGGCGTCATCATCAGCAACATGAGAAAGCAATACGAGGGCTGTTACGAATGTGTGGGACAGCTTGGTGGGAACAAAGTGAAATCTATGAAATACACTGTGGATGTTCGACTTGGTGAGTAAGACACAGGATGGAAAAGTGAGATTTGTAATTTTCTTGTTTCCAAAGACAATAGTTCATGTTGCTGCTAAGTTTAATTTCAGTGCTTCTCAACGTAGCATGACATGACTTCATGACATTTGTCATTTGAGTGTGAATGAAAGTAAAAGAGGAAGAGAAGAGGGACATGTGCAGCTGAGAAGAAATGAACCAGAGAAAAGCATCTTAACAATGTTTTTATGGTAACAGAAGAGTTGATCTACGAGGTCAGTGTAAAATTTCACTAGCTCCTGAAATAGATATAGTTACATTATCCCTCCTGAATGTTACCATCTGCTTCTTCACGTTATTTGTGGAAAGTAAAGCTTCGTGAAACATAATGTGCCAATTCTAAATTAGTATTATTATAAGTAAAAAGGCGTGAAACATCACAGCTGCTTCAGCCTAAATCTACTGAGAGACATCAGACGGTAGCGTATATCATATGTGTGGAGGAACAAAACATGATTATTTTGTCAACTAATCTGAAATACTTCATGAAATATTAAAAAGAAGATTAGAAGGAATCTAAAATAGTAATTGCTTTTAAGTGGTGGCTGGTTAACCAAGCTAGCAGTTCTGTGATGCTGTACTAAAGGGCATCAAGCTAAATGCTAATGACCAGAGTGCTAGGATGATCACTAAATTAACTAAATATGTCAGTTGGACAACAAGTGATGCAAAGAGAACCAGTCAGTACTTTTGTGTCAGAGTTGTTGAGAAACTCTGTGTGACAGAATAACACTTACGTCCCTATAAAAATGCACATCGACCATAATGTATCCTACCACATAGCCACAGCAATGTAAAAATCAAATGTCAGTAGAAGCTGATCATGTTTCTGCTGTTGCCTGCACTGCCTCAGCATTTTCAGTCTGCAGCGGAAAAGAAGGCTAAACAGCGACAAGCTGGCAGGAGTAATGGTATAATGTCCTTTTGACTGATGGAGGTAGTGAGCAAAGAGATATGAGGGAGGGCGGAGCAGAGGGATTACTGCCCCACATTCAACAAAGCTTTGTGACGGTGCATGAAGGCCATATTTCGGGTAAATAATATTACTGCTGCCTTCGCCAAACACAGTCACTGAAGCAACGTCAGCAGGCATTTATGTCAGAAATTAATCATCTAACTTATGTGTGCACAAGTGTCTGGATGCAAATACTGTTTGACTGACGAATAGTCATGAGAGTATGAAGATGCATTTATGTGTGTTTGTGAATAAATACAACCCTTATACAAACAGGAGCGTTTGGGTCTTTTCTGATATTATAGGAGCATATCCTTCAGTCATGAGGGTAAAATGACTTTAGTATGCCTTCAGGCTGCTATTTAGAATTAATGCAAAATGCTTGTTTGAATGGTTTAATTTTATGTGTCTTCATCCAGTACCAGAGGTTCCTCCAGTGATCACACTGTCCCAGAAAGACGCCATTATCCTGAAGAAAGGAGAGCAGTTTGAACTCACCTGTAGCTCCACCAACGTCAACCCAGACTTCAGTCTCAAGTGGGATTTCCCTTCAACAGCGGTGAGACTGATGTAGGAATTTAGTAGGACAACAAAACACTTCTGCTGTGTGCTTATATATGCGTGCATACATACCAATACAAGGACCAGCCAAATGTTTAGATGTATAGATTTAATTTTAATGTAGAGCCACCTGTGTAAAATTATATTAAAACACAACTGTAAAGAGAGTGTGAGCCCACTTGAAAGACAGGATACCATGCAAAGCTCTGGATATACCATAGGATATTATACATGTTGATATAGTACCTCTCACCTTGGCTGCTGAAACCCTGCAGCATCCTGATGAATCCCAGGCTTCACACATCCTGTCCGGCTCCCATGGTTATCAACGTGCCACCTCGCTCTTTATCACAGCTGTCAACGAGTCAGACTCTGGCATCTACCGCTGCTACGCCTACAATGAGAAAGGTGCCAGTGCTACAGAGGTGAAACTGGACATCCGTGGTGAGTGTTGGCAGATATATGTGTTAGTATATATATATATACTGTCAAACAAGACACATTTTAGTTTTTTCATTAACATGGTATGTTTCTATTTCAGATCAGGGGTTCATTACCATGTCAGGAAGTCAAGATTCAGTTCAGGTGGATGTGAGAGAGGGGGAGAGTCTGAATCTTAGAGTAGGTTTTGATGCCTACCCTGCACCTACCTTCCTGTCCTGGTCTTACAACGGCAAGCGGGTCCTCAACACCACAGAGCATGTTATCGCAATCCACCGCCGCAAATACCGGTAGTTAGTTTGCAATTTCCCAACGTTATTCCAGTGCATGTACACATGCTTTTACACACACATATTCTGAAACGTTTCTTTGTTTTATCAGATACACCAGTGAGCTGAGGCTAGTGAGGGTTCTCGGCTCAGAGGGCGGGATCTACAAGTTCTCAGCCAGTCATGAGGATGCGTCTGTCGATCTTTCATTCCATGTGTACGTCAACAGTAAGTAACTCTCACAGTTGTCACGCGCGTTACATAAGAGCACAATTGTCCAAACGTTGAAGAATCCGAAGTTGGTGATGAATTAACAAAAATATCCAGTGACATATTTGATGATAAAGTTATACAGAGTTATCAGGATGGTTGAGTATCTACTAGTATATTGTATGTTTTGTATGTGTACTTTGTGTGTAATCTCTGTAAATCTACACACCTCTTTCTCTACAAGGTAAGCCTGTTATTATCGCTCAGGAAGGGCCTATTGATGGACAGGTGCGGTGCATTGCTGCAGGTTATCCAGTCCCTAAAATCAGCTGGTACTTTTGTGAGCTGCCCCATACAAGGTATGACAAAAATACATTATACTAATTTTGTTAAAGTGTGTGATCTTGTTTGTTTTATTTATTGTAAGTGTGTGTCATCTTTTTTTTTTACATGGAAATATTCATAGCCTATTTTAATTTTCAAATGATAAGAGATGGTGATTTTAAAAGCAGCTAAAAGAGACAGAAGTGGAGTTTCAGCATTTAATCATTTTTAACTCTGTGCATCTATTACATAGTTTAATGAAATATCACAGTAATTATATTTACCAGTGATCACTGCAAAGGTTGCATGCGTTATTTTATTTAAACGTTTACATGTTACGCTATAAGATGCTAAAATAATAATAATTTTCATACATTTAAATTTACCTGTGCGTACATAATTAAAATATTGTGATACCCATGTTCTGTGCTGCTCATATTGAGAGGTGTAAATGAACAGCAGTGTGATTTGAGACCATTTATCTCAGATGTGACTCATCCTCTGTTGTTTTGTCTGACAGCTGAGAACAGGAAACGCCATGGGAGTTGTTTTATGCCATCCTGTAGCATAAATTAGCATTCAGATAATGAATCTATAATTAGTTTTTACACATCATAACATGGACGTTTAAGACATTTTGATAGATAGATTCAGATAGGGGTCAAGAATGTCTATGGTTGCAATAATAACAAAATGTTGTTGGGATAATGGAGTTGTTCTTTTGTGATAACCAGATATTTATGGTATATCATTATGCTACAATTATTTTCATGAGTAAATAGACTAAAAAAAAAAAAAAAAGGTGTTTTGTTTGTTTGTTTTGTTTTTTCAATTATTTTCTGAGATAACAAGATAATTAACTCCAGGTAACAGGTAAAATACAAAGGCTGCTGTACATTTGTTATAAATGAGAAACTAAATCGTCTGACAGTAAAGTGTGATGGGAAGTGAACAGTGGTATTCAGTGAGACTGTGACACAAACAAACTCTGGTGATTAGACTTCTTGCTGAGAACCATCTTCATTAAACTTATGGCTCGTGAAGAAAAGAGATACAACATATTCCCCCAGAGTCTATCAACAGAATTACAACAATGCAGTTTAATAAGAATAGTACCATAAAGGGGCTCATTGGCCAAATATGAAAATGAAAGGAAAGGAGATATAAACAGGAAACATAATAGTAATACCTGATAGTTTATTAATCCCTTTGGGGAATTTCTTCATGGAGAGGCATCTCCTTCGAGGCACACCTGGTCCTTTTCTAAGGACACTTTGGCCTGTGGTCAGCAATGGGGAAACCAGAAGTCAAACCTTCAACCTTGGTGTTCATGGTTGACTACCCTACCAACTGAGCTGAGGAAAGCTCTGTAATATAATAAGATAGCATATCTGTCTGGATTATTTGTTCAATGATCAATCCAATGATGTGAAAATGCCAAATCTTGCTCTGTTATGCTGCAAATAAATGTCAATGTTGAAAACGAAAGCAGAAAAGATTAAGCAACTTTACCACCTTTCTTAAAGGTGCTCACACCTGCCCAATGCCACCCAGTCAGAGACAATGGAGGTTGCCATGGTGACAGAGTCTGCCTTTGGTAGGAGTGAAGTGGAAAGCCGACTGAACATCAGCAGGGAGCATGCACACTACCACACCCTGGAGTGTGTGGCGAGCACGGAGGGGGAAGAGGCTTACACGCTCTTCTACATCAGCGGTACAGTACTGTGAAACACACACACACACAGTATGTCATAGAGTAAAGACGTTGTTTCGTACACACAGACACACAACACCATTGACCCTGTGTCTGTGGAGGCCAGGTGTGTGGGTACAGATTGATTAAGATTAGTGTGTGCTGACTATGCAGGCAGGGATTATATGGTGTAGACCCGCTAATCCTTGTCGCACAAACAAACACCACTGCTGCAGTTGTCTGTCATAATACTGGAGAAAGAGGATGTGGTTGTGTGTGTGTGTGTGTGTGCATGTCTATTTCCTTAAGGAGGCACCTTTTTTAGTACCATTGTTGTGGGGACATTTTGGCTTTGTGAGGACATTTTATCTTGTCCTCACAACCTCAAAGAGTGTTTTTAGGGTTAGGGTTACGCTTAGGATAAGGGTTATGGTTAGGCAGTTAGTTGTGATGGTTAAGGTAAAGAGGTAGGAAATGCATTATGTCTTCACATGTATATTGAAACATGACTATGCATGAGCATACCTCAGTTCTCCTTGTGACTGACTGTGGGTTTATTTGTTGTGTCTTCTCTCAGAGCGAATCGTCCCCCATAAACTCTTCACTCCTCTTCTAACTGGCATGGTGGCTACTGGCATCCTACTGATCCTCGTTCTAGTGGTGTTGCTCTACAAGTACATGCAGGTAAGACAGGAAGTAAATCATAAAAGCAATGTCATTACTGTTATGAAGAGCTGCTTTAATCCCATTGAATATATGGCTGTGCATAAATCACATACATCTGTGGCCATCAATCCTATTCAAACCCATGAATTAGTTTCAGAATTCATAGGCATCAGTGTTAAATCAAGTTGATGTAGCACCACCGACATGTAGTTTTAATCAAAGAAATAAATGGGTACAATAGTTTCTGGCAAAGGGCCCACTCCCATTTGCTAATGACTCATGCCTCCATCTTGTTTAGGGTATTTTAAAGTTAGAAGCATGTTTTTGAGATCAGCTGGTGTGTTAGTGGTATTCTGCAGATAGCAGTTGAAGATGTCCTTTTAATCAATATGAATGTGTCCTAATGAATCTGAAATGAGTCAATCAGCCATTCAGAGTGCAGATATGCTGTAGCTAAGGGCTTTTTTGACACTCTGATCACGCCTCAAGCCATTAATTTACCTCCAGAACATGCTGCTTTTATTCCACTCAGATGAGTCAGACTCCTTGAGAACTAGTGTATGAATTCGCAGTGGGATCATCAGGGGAGGGTCTAGACACAGGCTGACAACTAAAGTGCACTGAGTAATGTGAAATTCAATAGATGAGTGAAAAGAAAAGGCTAAAGATATGAGCTGCATAGTCATGTAGACACATATACAGAAACAAACAATCCGAGGGAACTGATCTGCCCTCTCGTCTGAATCTTCAACAGAAACCCAAGTTTCAAATCCAGTGGAAAGTCATTGAGAGTATCCATGGCAACAACTACATCTATATTGACCCCACCCAGCTGCCGTATGACTCCAAATGGGAATTTCCTAGACAGAAGCTGCGCTTTGGTATGACCATGTCCATGTTTGTGTAGCTACAGTGTGTTTACAATGTGTGTGTTTATTGTTACTTAAATAATGATGAATGAATGATGAAATAATGATCAAATGGTGAAGTATTTGTGTTTGTGTTTACCTGCAGGTAAAACTCTGGGCTCTGGGGCTTTTGGAAAGGTAGTAAGGGCCACAGCATATGGACTCTGCTCTGCAGATACTGTTACAACTGTCGCTGTTAAGATGCTTAAACGTAAGCTTGTTGGTCTTTGTCTTGTATTGTCTGTCAAACTGTCTGTTTGTGTGCAGGAACTGTATACGATGTGCGATATCATAGGTGTGCATATTGTTGTGTAAGGAAAGCTACTAAAAGTAACTCAACACCAGACTGACAAGTGTTTTATTGTTGTCCGTGTTTGTATTATTACTGATGGGTGTGGTCTGTATTGTGCTGCACTGAACCGTGATGCTCCTGGTGTACACCTGCAAAAGCAGGATGTGTTTAATCAACTTCTGTGTTTAATAATTTTAAAGATGTTTGCACTTCACGTTTGGCTTCTTCTCCACTTGATTTAATTCAATTGTGGTTACCATTTATTCATCAAATTAAAGATGAACATAAAAAATGCAATGGCAGACTGATACAAGAGAGTAACCACTTACCAAAACACTGCCTGTAGTCAGAGCCTCTTGTCAGTACTCAGATGTGTCTGTATAGTGTTAAAAATATTAAAAATAATTTGAGGCCAAGACAGACAGAATTGTAAATTTATGCAGCAGGACTATGTTTTGTCTTCTTTCCAACCTCAGTAACGCTCTCACAACTCACAATATTTATATCTTGTGACCCTTCACTGTTCATCAGAGGGTTACCACCATTGTTTCATGTAGTGAGACAACGACATATGGTCCAGGAAGTCCAGTTAGAGATCAATGCATTTAAAGGCTTATCACTCTTTACACAACAAGTGTGTAAAATTCTGCTTCTGTACTATTACGTGCATATGATTTTAGCTGTATTGTTGCTTTTGGTGAAGTAAATCAATGTTGTGTTGCTGTCATCCCAGCCAATGCTCACTCCACGGAGAAGGAGGCGCTGATGTCAGAGCTGAAAGTCCTCAGTTACCTTGGAAACCACGTCAACATCGTCAACCTGCTGGGTGCCTGCACTGTCGGAGGTGAGAAGAGCGGTTCGATAGGACACTGACATGTCAGAGGGTTCAGCTTGAGCTTGGTCTAGATTTAGTTTAGTCTGGACTAAATATCTTACATTTGCACTGGAGTTGTATTATGTGTTTGCATTTTACTTTAACGTAAAGTAAAAATACCAAAAATACAAAAGTAGCTTTGAACTGTTTTTTATTTACAAATTTACTTTGTATTTAAAATAGTATCAATTCTCTTTGGTATAGTTTAGTTGTTTTTGACAAGAAGATTGTTCAAAGATTCTTGGAGAACTTGGATTTAGGCCGCTGTATTTGCTTCATGTTGTCCCAGACTGACTCGATTAGACTGAGACCTGGACCAGCCATGTTTTGCAGGATTCCTTGTTCCTCGTGTCACTGACGTTTGTTCATTATGACTCTGTATGATTGGAGACTTTGTTATGCTGCAGAATTAACCAGATCTGATGTTGTTTCATGGTGGATAAGAAACTAAACATGTAAAGTTTTAATATTGTATAGTTTGTACAGTGGACTGTATGTGCTCATGTGCTTCTATCCCCACTCAATACTGGCCTCAATTAAAAATCAGATATTGGACAGTCAGTATTAAGCATTTCCAATATGAAGACGTGATGCACTTTGACTTGTCACAAATTTACTGTGCAGTTGATCGATATTATCTGTCTAGCCCCTCAACATTGATTACAATGCAGCATTTATGAGTATGTTAATAAGAGCAAAACCCTGAACACTTAAAATGCTTTAATGGGGACGTTTAAGGGCATGAGCAAACCATATTTAAAGATATTGACACAAATTTGTTGAGCAAAATATGGATCTCAGTCTGAAACACACATATTTTTCATACTTAACAGATATCCTGCCCTGTGTCAGTCAGATGTTTCTTCTTTTCATCTTTTGGATCATTATCAGAGCTTTAGGGCTCTGTTTCTTTTCTCCTTGTTATGTGGATGTGCATTCAAAATCCGCAAGTGATGCCTCTTTTTATCTCTGCATCCTGCCAGGCCCAATTTTGGTAATCACAGAGTACTGTTGCTATGGCGACCTCCTCAACTTCCTGCGCCGAAAAAGAGAGTCGTTCCTGAACTCCCAAGTTGGTGATGGTTACTATCGCAACGTCTTGAACCAAACTGAGCCTGCAAGGTGTGTGTGTGTGTGATATCTGATAACAGTAATCACAATTTTAAAAAGCTGTCATGTTAACATCTAATGTTTGTGTGACTGTGTAGCAGGGAGGTGACTGGTGCAGGATATATGCCCATGCGTGCCTCGGAGAAAGACAAGTCTTCCCAGTCAGGTAGAAAACCTCTCTCTCTACATTTCCTGTCATGTATTACAACAGTATAATAAAGTGTATTTAAATGATTTGAATTCATAGCGGTGTAACTGTTATCTAGATGACATAGATGAGCTGTCTCTGGATGCTGAAGATCTCCTCAGCTTTTCCTACCAGGTGGCCAAAGGAATGGAGTACATTACTTCCAAGAATGTAAGGCTTTTAACAGTGTGTTAATATTTATGGAGCAGTTACAGAAGAGATTTAAATGCACTGCTGCTAGTTTATAAATCACGTTATAGTGTTGGGCCAGCATGCTGTACAGCGTCAGCTAATATGTGCTCATATAGTCGGAACTAAACACGGTGAAGCTATAGATCTTTTAATGCATGTTGAATCAGCTGCATGATCTTACATAAACCTCAGTGGTTTAAAGTTTAAATTATAACCCTCTTATCCTGCTTTTGACTCACTGTTCCTAATTCTGCTTTTTTTTCTTTTATTAAATCAGATTATATTATCCATTTGTGTGTAGACAGAAATTACAGTCTAAAGTTTAATACTTAAGCTTTTATTTTTTGCCCATTATTCTTTTTCTTTGTTTCGGTGGCAGGATTTCACTTGAATATTTTACAGCAACCCCTTCATTAATGTAGGTAAACAGCAACAAAGATCACATATGTGTAACTAATAAATGTAATACTGATTCCCAGTGTGAAGAGAGACATGTCAACAATGACTCTCTGTTTGAACAGTGCTAAATTAATGACTAACACATGTATGTGTAATATTGTCTTACCCTGCTTGAGCATAACCACAATAGATTTGTGGCAACGTTAACAACATAGCAGAGTTCTGCATCTGGAAATCACCCTTTAATTTATAATTCATAATTAATAATACCTCTAAGCTCACAGTGCAGCACAGACCATATATTTGCATGTGAGTCATTCTATGCCAGTGACTCAGTACTGGCATACATACTATTTCACATACTGTACTAATGGAATTAATTGCATCTGCCCTCAGATACAGTCTGAGCTTCATAAAGCAGTTTTATTCCTAAATGTATTAGAGAAATAATCCAAACATACTGGAAACATAATGCATTTCTCCTGTAAAACACTTTTGTAAAACTTTTGTAAAGCAGCAGTTTAACGCTCCTATTCGTATTTATTTGCTGTGTGTCACTCTTTGTCTAGACAAACCAGTTAGAAATGTCAATACTCATTTCTTTGTTTGCTTATATGTGTGTGTTTCTGTGTGTGTGTGTGTGTGTGTGTGTGTGTGTGTGTGTGTGTGTGTGTGTGTGTGTGTGTGTGTGTGTGTGTGTGTGTGTGTAGTGTATCCACAGGGATCTTGCAGCCAGAAACATTCTGCTGACTCACGGCAGGGTGGCGAAGATCTGTGACTTTGGGTTGGCACGAGACATCACCACTGACGCCAGCTATGTGTTGCGGGGAAATGTGAGTCTGTCTCAAGATCGTCACCTTCTTAAATCCTTCCTTCCTTCCTTCTGTCCTTCCTTCCTTCCCTATCTCATTTTCTCTGCAAATGGGGAAAGTTCTCTTGTCACCTGAGCAGTTTACTATTAATCT
>OMLM01005700.1:16297-46765 GCA_900302695.1 Helostoma temminkii | reverse complement strand
GGTTCTGCTGGAGGTTTCTTCCTTTCTTAAAAAGGGAGTTTTTCCTCTCCACTGTTGCCTAGTGCTTGCTCAAAGGGGGATTTGTTGGGTTTTCCTTATAATTTAGTTGTTTTGTAAGGTCTTAAACCTTACATTGTAAAGTGCCTTGAGAAGACTTTTGTTGTGATTTGGCGCTATACAAATAAAGTTGAATTGAATTGAATTGTTTTCTCTCACTGATTCATATGAATTGCTCCTGCTTGTAAAAACTGCACAAGAGGGTGGCCACTGATTTTGTTACATGAAATATAGATTTACTATGTCATGCGTGTAATATGCATTCAATAAACAAAAACAAAAACTCTGTAGAACTAAAATGTGGTGTCAGTGTTTACTATTGAAGGTCTCCTTTAATGCAAATCCACTTTTTATACATTTATATGGCTCTTGGGTAGACATACACCATTTGAAGTGGACCCTTTGACTTTTTTTTTTTTTTTTTTCTACATGTTTCTTGTCTCCCTGAATCCAGCCTCAAAAAGGTCCCGTCGAGACATCAGGTCCAGCACAGGTGGATTTACTTCAAGGTAGAGGCTCAAAGATGGACTGATTCTGACTGTTTGTTACCTAAACCTTGTTCTACTTCAAGGATTAAAGCCATAAATGTTACCAAACCTAAGCAATTTCTGCACTTCGGTGAATACAGTGTTATTATAAACAGTGCTACAAAAATAAAAGACAACAATACTGTAGTTTTTTTAGCCTTAGGAACAGTCCTTATATACTGAAAGGAATGGAGGGTTGAATTGTTGCTTTTTCAAAGCAACACTTGTACTACTAAAAATTACTACTAATAAGACATTTATTTATTTTGAACAGAGATCATCAGAATACAGAGGATCACACGTGTCCTGACACTGGTCCTTGTGGTACAGTATGGAACACAAGACCAACCCAGGCTCTGAGAAAGTGGCATTCATTTACTATGCACTGACTACCATTACTTAGGTCTGATTTAAAATTCAATTGTATTTATTTAAAAAAAGATTTAATCTATTATGCGGCCGTATATAAACCATTGTCTGTTGTATACTAAACCTGACTCTGTCAGCCAGATCATCAATGGCTGTGTCTGGAAGATAATTAATGTGGATAATAATGTGGTGTCACCACACAGACTGTCTAAATAAAATATATCCTTTGTCTATTCCATGGATTCATTTTGGATTGGGTGACTTAGCCAGTATTACCATCCATGGTTACTCTGTACTCCATACAGATTACCTCCATATAATGAACAGCACTCACTCCAAAGATGTTCTGCTGGCCACAGAGATTGGATAGATGTTGTAAAATGTCGGTGGCAGGTAATCCTGCCTCTCTGTAATCACACTGATGGAGAACCAAGCCATCCTCGTCATCCATCAGTGCATGGATCAATAGGACGAGGAGCAGAAGCTTATGTCCCTGTGCTGGAAGTAGCACCATACAGTACCATACATGTGGGAGAGATATCTTTCTCTCACGGTCGTGGTTCCTCATGGTGGTGTAAGTTTGCAAATGTAGCTCTTTGTTTGAAGTCAAATGATATATTTTTCCTCTGACTGACTTAAATAAATGTCTTATATGAGGTGCATTAGAGGGGACAAAAGACTTGCTGAGACGTTTAGGGTCCCTTTGCATCCTTGTCCATGTGCATATAGCAGGTCACCTTTATGAAGCTGAGATTGTCATTTTAAATATCTTCTCACAAAAAGAAACCTGATTTTGATTTAAGATATAAACAAAAAAACTCAGAAATATAATTTGACACTAATACTGAACTACAGATTCAGCTCAGCTTGTATTCTGAATTGCATTAAGGACCTAAAGATGCTCTAAGCCAGTGTAGAGGGTATTGGTGCCAATCTGAGCATATTTTAAAGGATTAGTATCAACTAAAAGTTAAGCTGATCCAAATGCGATCCTTTCATTACTAAACTCTAGTGTGTTTCTGTGTTGCAGTGCTGCTCTCTTCCACAGTGTGAACCTGAACATTCATTTACACACACTGGTGAATGTGAGTAAGTTGCACTTACATGACGGCAGCAGGTCGTTTCAGCTGCAGAAATTCTATGCCTGATTTGTCAGTTACAGTGCTCTCTGCAGTCAGTGTCTGCACATAGCCAAAGACTGTTAGTATAGGATTCTTAACTGTCTAACACTGCTGTACAACTGCAGGTGAAGTGTAGCTGTAGTTACAGTGTTGTTGTACAAGTCTGTTGTGTTGGAAAACCAGGAAATACAGCATTGTATTGTTACTGAAGATGTTATTTCAGTGTGTCACGTCCATCCATCCTTCCATCCATTCATCTGTTCATGGAAACATTCATCATCTTAGACAATTCCATCCTCATCAAATCACAGTGCATGTGTCATATACGTATTTAAGTATAATTACTTAACACAGTATTGGATTAAACACTGATTGGCAGGTACCAAATATTAAGAGAATCAGACCAGAAATGTGATCAGGACATCCCCAGAGGGAGTCGAGTTGACGCATGAGTGTGTCTATTTACAGCACATCAATGAGAGCACAGCGCTTCTGGGTGAAATTAAAAGCCACACTCACACTAGAAGTATTTGGACAAACTACCTGGACCTGAATGGCACAGAATCATTAAAAATAAAGATACATACTCCAAAAGAAACCTAACGGTACCTCACCCTAAAACGATGAGCTCGCCGTACTTGACGGGTTCCTTGTCCTCTGGGAAGACTCCGTCGTGGGGTTGTGAACTTGAGCTCAGAGGAGGCGAGGGCTGGCTTTTGTTGCAGGACGGGCGCAGCTCCAGAGATGAGGGGGGACACAGCGCCTCTGAGCTACCCTCCAAAACCATGCCCACCGGCCACAGCTGGGGCTCACTGCTGGGGAGGGAAAGATGTGGTTCAGAGGGTACTGTTGAAGAAAACGCACAAGTACATCAAGGTTTGGTACAGTGCAGTATGTGGTTGCATAATGAGTGTCCTCTTATAAATCAAAGAATGTCCTGCTAAGATTTAGCAACTAATATGCTGTATGCTGATACATTGGATCCACAGTAGTGCTTTATAAACTTTCAGTCGTAGAATGTGAGCAGATCCACTCTAAACATGCTCAGTGTTTAGGCTGTTATCTGTCTACAGACCTGCATATACTTTACAAATCCCCATTTTGCCAAATGCATTCATGTGTCAATTTGCATTAACTAAATTTGCAGAATGAACCACAAAACTGTGATACTGTATATACCTTGGTTGAACCTTGGTTTAATTATTAGACCCTGACCCTGATCAATGGACCTTGGAGACCTGCTGGTGACATAAGGCTGTACATCTCTAATGTACACAAGTGTCTGACCATGTAGGGTTCTGAAAACATTTACAAGCACTTTCAGTTGAATTCTGGATTTAATTGGGAGTCGGTGTAAAGAGATGAGGATCAGTGTCACCTGTTCCCTCTAAGAGGACCTGTTTAAAAGCTTAGCAGCAGCATTCTGGACCAATTGCAAAAGATCCACAGATGTTTTGCTAAAACAAATGAAGAGAGAGTAACAATAATCTAGATGGGATGAACTAAATGCATGAACAATAATCTCTATCTCAGTCTGAGACACCATGGATCTGAGTTTGGAAATATTCCTCAATTGCAAAAAACATGAACGAGTGAGGCATTTTACATGTTGATCCAGAGTCAGAGTCTGGTCAAAAATAACACTTTCGGAATTTCTAAATGAGGATTTGCCAGATAAGGAACAAGAACTAAGGCATGATGCACCTTTAGGTGCACAAATAAAGACTTCAGTTTTATCACAATTAAGTTGTAGAAAGTCATCAGCCATCCAGTTTTTTATTGCTTTTAAGCAGTTATGTAAAATGGATAATTTTGCTAGATTTTGACATTTAAAAGACCTAAATACCATCTGCATAGCAGTGATAAAATACACCTTTGAAACTCCGTATTCTGTGCCCAACTGGGACAACGAAAACAGGATGGGACCCAGAACAGATCCTTGTGGTACGCCATTGGCCTAAGGTGCACATAAAGACCAACATTTACCAACATTAATTGTGAGGTAGGATGAGAACCACTGCAGGGCTAAGCCAGAGATACCCCCTGCCTCTCCGTGTGTTTCCCAGTGTCCAATGCTGCACTGAGATGTAACACTACCAGGACATAGCTATCTCCTGCATCATCATGCATTAATAAATCATTTGAGATTCTAAGAAGTGCTCTTTCAGTGGAATATAATTTAAGGAAACCAGAAAGAAACACGCTGAAAATACTGTGTGCATGTAAAGCGGCTTTTTCTAAAAGCTCAGCTATTAGTGGTAAAGTTAGAAATGGGCCTGTAGCTTTTGGGCTGTGAGAGATCCAGATTGACAGTTGATAGGTGGCATGTTTCAAATGAGTGGGCACATGACCAGACATAAAAGAACTATCTTTTTTTTGCTGACACTTTTAAACAAAGAAGGTGGTAAAATGTCAAGTGGACAAGAAGTTGGTTTCAAATTGTTAATTAGCTGGTTAAGATCTAAAAGCGAGACAGCATGTAGATGTGATGGTAGCTTGGATCATCTTGTATTTATTTGTAGAAAAGGACAGAAAGTTATTACACTCCTCATTTGAGGAAATGTACTGCAGGAATAACAATATTGTATGGTGTCAAACAGAGTTTTAGGGTTGTAGTACTGTTTAAAATACGATTGGAGAAATAAGCAGCTCGGGCATCACTGACATAGCATCACATTATTAAAAGTTGATAAAAGTTCCTTCAGACAGAGGTAGTTTACTTGGAGTTTGGTGGATTTCCACAAACACTCAGCTCTTCAACGTGAGCGCTTAAAAGCACGCTGTCATCCACAGTGGGATTAGTCAGGGGACCGGATCACGTTTTAACTGGGGCCACTTTATTCAAAACCGAGAGACAATGTTCATTAAAAGACTGCAGGAGTAAATCAACGTCATGTTGGCTTATACAGCAGACATCAACACCACTAATAACCACAGATGGTCTAAAATGTAGGTCATAAAAACATTACACACTTATTTCAAAGGGGTAGCTAGATTGTATGGATAAAAAACAATGTGCAGGCAAACTCCCATCGACGCCTCAATCCATACTGAATCCTTGTCCTTTAGAATAAAACCGCTATGTCTGGAAAAATGTTGATTTGTAGTGCACATTAATCTCATAAGTTTCTTTCTGATAAGTTTTGAAATTAATTTCTAAACAAAATGCCGGCTTTTTTAATTGCTTGTCACAGTTCGGCTCTTTTAAACTGTAGCCCTTCACATTTACATGGATGGTAAAAACATCCAGAGTCAATCTAAAATTTAATTTAGGACTAATTGGTGTGTGGTATTACTGTAGAACAGACTGTGTGGCTGCTTCTGCTTTGTGACACTGGCTCTTCTGGTAATTGTCATCCTCTTCATGCAGCTCAAGTGCTTTCTGTATGCTGACCCAGGGCGTTTACAGAACATCCTAATAGGATTGAATTGGCACAAGTGACCCAGCTTTTTCCACAAAGGCAGATAAACTGATACCTGGATCTGCAAACCCTATTAGTACTCTGCTGCCCAGTGATGTGCTGACCACAAAAAGTGCTGGAGATAAGGGAGTGTTTCCACCTCATGAGCTCTTTACAGTTAACAACTCTTTTACTAAAATGGCATTTCACAGCTTTGATTGCAGATTGCAGATTGAAAATTTAAGGTGCAGGCATTAAACCACATTGGACTCAACATACAATTTTCTGGTAAATCAAATAATAAAGCTTCAGAATGTCCAGTGAAAACTATTTAACTAACTAGCAAGAGAGTAGAAGAAATATGAATATTATGTAAAAAGGACAGGATCATTTTACAGTAGAACTGAGTCACCATGTGGATGTTTTGTCATTTTACTCAAGTCAAACAAAGCTCGATCCCTGTCTCTGCGCAGGTTCCAAGCCATTCTTTAATGCTCAAGCCTATTATTAATCAAAAGTGGGCGAGACCACCTACACGGTTGAAAGCGAGTGGAGCAGAAGCTTGACAAAGACCTACAAGCTTTGTTCTTCCTTTGAGCACATTAGATAATCATCCCTGCAAGGTAAATGTAATAGTACTGAAAACACCATCCCAAGTATGGATGTTCTTTTCTTCCTTCCTGTAAAACATCTATTTTAGATGATCAACACAAAACAAACCTATACAGACTACACTACCCATGAGTGAACTGCAGAGTCATTATTAGACGTGATCAAATTCTGGCCATCTAAAAAGGCCAGACGAGGAGGATACTGCCTCATAATTAGATGACGGATGGCAGTGGGCAGATTCAGGCAGACAGTGGCCATTTCATTACCAGGGCTCTCTGTTGCCCTGGATAGATATCGAGCAGTGGTGATGATGCAGTGGTAGAGGTGGAGAGGAATCCGGAGAGGCTTAGTGGACAGAAACAATCAGGGAAGATGGAGACTAACACAACAAGAAAAAAATAAGAAAAGAGTGAAGACAAGACAGTGAACACTGTTTTCTCTGGATGCCAGAGATGTGTTGTTGGTCCCTGCCAGGGACCTCTCAAATGTCATTTTAGAGTCCCACCATGATTTATCCTAAAATATAAATGTCAAAATTCAGCCTGCTTACTCCACTGAAATGGAAAAATTAGGGGGTCATATCTGACATTTTCCCAATACGGAGTCCTGACATGTTTCTCCTAAGTTTTAAATGGATCTTATTAGAATCATTTCATTTTTTAACCGAAGGGTAGAGAAACATTACAAATTCCATTGCCACATTTCTTTGCAAGGACCTTTGGCCTTACAGTGTAGTGGAAAATGGTTAACAAAGTAAGCACTGCTGTGTACATGTTTACAAAATACAAGTAGACTTTACCTCCAGTACTTGAATGTGACTATAAAGCTTTTAATGCTATTATTGATAATAATAATAATAATAATAAAATGTATGATATTATTATTATTATTATTATTATTAGTAGTAGTAGTAGTAGTAGTAGTAGTAGTAATGTGTGGAAATTGCACAATGTTTTTGGCAACAGATTTCTATTTTGAGATCTTTCTTTTAGTGTAGTTAGCACAATGCACACATTTGAGGTGTTACTATGCTTGATAAGGCAGAGGTGTGACCTTCCTTTGCTACACATATTTAAGTTACAAACAGTTCTCTCTGGCTCTCTCAGTCTTTTTTAAGTTTAAGGCTTTGACACAGCAGATATCGTGATTATATCGTGAATGATTTTCTTGCGATATATCGTGCGTCACAGAATCACTGGCGTTATGATTTATCGATATTGTGGACAAAATATCGTGATCGTATCATGAGTTAACCTGTGATTCCCACCCCTAATAGACAGTAAAATTTAAGTTTTACCTGGACAACAGGTTCCATGAAATTGTTGATGTTAACTAACATACTTTAATGGTTTCATTTTTTGAGTGTGGTCAGCGAATGGAGTTGTTTCAAAGTGTTAAGGCTCATAGGTAATAAAATATGATTTTTTTAGAAATTATAGTGATATATATTCATAGTATTGTATGATTACCATCATTTTTCTATGTACAGAAAAGTTGATCATATGGGTAAAAGAAAGCAGAAAATGAAACGAGGACTCACAGTGGGAGATGACTTCTGGAACCAGCAACTCCTTGAAGACTGCAACCCTTTTGTCAGATTAGAAAGTGAGGTTGAAGCATCCTAAACCCTGAATCTACAAAGTGTACAAATCTAGACAGGTATAAAAAAAAATCTTTACGCTGGATAAAAGGCCACATTCTATCATTCAATATTCAATATGAAGATCATCCAGTCTGTCTGAACGAGAAAGAGTTCAATAAATATTTTACAGCAAAGGTGGCCGTCCCTTCCTTTGTCTCTCCACTGTAAATGATCTCACTGAGCTGAATTATCATGAGGATAATCTATAAAAGCAAAAGAGGCATGACTGCCATTGGTTGGATGACTGGATGCAGACAAGAAGGAGGAGGAGGAGGAGGAGTGGGAGGCGGAGGAGGAGGGATTGGAGGGTAAGGAGAGGTGAAGGACGGAAATGAAAAGCAGAGCAGGGCAAATGTTGGATGCTGCTGGTCTCCTGGAAAGAAAGGAAGCCAAACCTGTGTGGATGAAGAGAGGAGGGAAACGAGGAAGGGAGAGGGTGTGTGTGTGTGTGTGTGTGTGTGTGTGTTTGGGAGTAGGCGTCAGAGTGCGCATGTGCGGAAGTAGCTTTGGCAGGGTGATGGATTGCCTGTTCTGTGCCACGCATTTTCTAATCAACCCACAGTCACAACCTGGGGGTGGAGAGAGAGCGAGAGAGAGAAACAAAGAAAAGCTGTCTGACAAAGGAAGGAGGGAATAACAGACAAAGGAGAGCGCAGTCGAGAGGAGCAGAGTGGCAGCAGCCACCGCTGCTGCTGATGCTCGCGCTAAACATGCACTCTCTCACACACACACACAATATTACACAACACAGCACGCTGCAAACCACACCGCCCTGAATAACAGCGCACATCACAGAGACGTGTATCCTATCACACAGTCGTACACTGGTATTATACTGTGTGTTGCATCATTATAATGGATTACAGTGCAGCAAGGCAGGAAAGCTCTGCCTCAGCATCTCTGCATCTCCACAGAACCACACACACTGGATTAAAAAGAAAATAATCCAGGTTTATAACAGCTGGATCTTATTTTCATACGCTTCTGTCTTCACTTCTTATGTCGTCATGAATTTACATTTCCAAATTAGGATGCAAGCTTCAATGCACCATGTTTTCATTTTCAGTGAATTTACTATGATAACTTACTATGATGGCTAGGGCCCTTTCTAAATTACATCAGTTAGCCTGAAAAGGTCAACACACAGGAAAAGTAAGGGTGAATATGAAACATTGTTCCATTTGCTTTTCCTATGTAACGGTTTGTGATTATAAACTGAACATCTGCGGGTTTTGGACAAATGACAATGTAAGATTTCATTTTTCATTTTAATTTTGTAAATTACAGTGCTCCTGATAGGAAACATATAACAACAACACATATGTGGCATTTAGAAAAAGAAATGCTGCAAATCCACAAAACATAACCAAATAATAAAAAATTTGGGTTTGGATGTGTTTTCTCAGTATAAATGTTCATTTAGAATCCTTTCTACTATTTTCCACGCACAATCACACTCACACACTGATGGTGGAGCTGCTATGTAACTGAACTGATCCCACAACTTGGTGTTCAGTGCCTTGCCCACACTTCAACATATGACCACCAACCCAATGCTTTGTGAATGTACCAAGAAACTCAGCAGCTTTTTGCACTGTGTTCTAGTATTTGGACGTCATTGGAAGTTCCAGTGAGTGGAGCTCTCAGGGTCAGCATGAAGCATAACTTAATAGTTCAAAAAAGTAAGTGATAGATTACTGCCAGAAAATATCTCTAATAGATGTCGACTCCTTTCGCACTTGATCGTGTTCAGCTTTTCTTAGCTGTACACGTAATAAAATGCAAGTCTGCATAACTGGACAGTTAATAGCTCAGCATTCCATCACCCGTCCTGTTTTTATTTGTCATTTGTAGTCTTCCTTACTGTTTTTGGATTCACTCTCCTTTGCTCTAACTGCCTACTCCAGGGGACGTGCGAGTGTGTGTGGAGTGTGTGGGAGAGAGAGAGAGAGAGAAAGAGGAGAAGAGGGAAAGAAAGGCAGAGTTAAATTTGTCTCTCATAGATACAAATGAACAGAGAGCTAAATATAACCCGACTGACAATCGAACTGTGCAGTGAATTATGGCCTCAAGAAGTGACTCGTCACACTGTTTCTCCTTTTCTACCTGCATTCTGGTTATAGGTAAAATAATAATAATAATGCATGTCTCCTTGTGCATGTTGTCATATTTGACAGCATCACACAGAGCCAGAGAGCATGCCTGCTCCACATTATGTAACACCTAATACTGTACAAATCCCACAAGTCAGTGTTATGAAGTGTTATGTTACCCTCCCACTACCTCAAGCAGCCTCCACACTCTTTCACTTTCCCTTTCTGCTTACATTTGGTCTCATTCATTTTTTTTCTTAAAGGCATTAACGTGTGTTTATATACCAATATTTTCAATTTTCTCTGCATCATCCACAAACCAAACATTCAACTTCTGGTGTCAACTAGCTGCTTCGGTGAGCCTAAGAATAGGGATGCCACTGTCCCACACACTGAAGCCACATAGCTGCCAGCTACATCTCGGAACAAGTCAAGAAAATGTGGGTGAGATCAATGTAGCTGATGAGTTATTACTGTTTAAGGGATAATCTGACATGTATTCTAATCATACACAGAAAGGGACAATTGATAAAAATGAGATAACCTGACTTGATCGCACATTCCCCATAATGCATTTCAGACACAGATTCCCTTGAGTCCGAACACAATCACAAACACTGTAATAATGCTACAGGCAGACAAACTATAAGATTCTGGCAAAAGAAATTTTCTGAGAAAATCATCACATTTGCCACTGCATTATTATTTAATTAATGTGCTAATATGTTTATAGAAAACAATCTGTTTGCGATTACATTCTTGCTTTACATTCTCTATGCTGCCCTTTGACCCAGTGCATCATTGAAACTGTTCTGGCCACAGTGGCTTTGTCACATGATGAGATAAACCAAGAGATGCTGCTTGGACCCATCAGTGGAACCATTACATTTAAAAACACTAACGAAGTGTTGATAACAGCATCATTCTCTGGAGTTACTGCAGTAAAGAATTCTTGTACCATTGCAGTACTTCAAGCCTGAAGTATCATCTCGGCAGCAAAACCCAGAGGTCTGAGCCAACACGGGCCCTGGTGCTATTAGTTTGAAATATTTTTACAACAAAAACGGATTTGATTTTTAAAAATTTTTAATTGACAGCCCTGAAAAACATAACACACAAAAACACCTCTAAAAATAAATACTTGATAGTCATAGTATTCACACTGCTACTAGAGAGCGCACAGTCTGGTCATACATGCAGATCTCTCACTAGTTCCAAATCTTTTCTTTAATACACTATTTGTCCATATTGACTACACTAACTGTACACTGAATAAAATATATATATAGAGAGAGAGACTGTCTATAGTGACTGCTCTAATATCAAGTGACCAGGTAGCTGCTTTACACAAATGTGAAGAAGTGACCCCACAAAGTAACCACAAGAATACTGTAATCAAAGTAACATTTGAGTTGACTGGGACTGTCCATGCAGTCACACTGCTCTGCTTTGTCATGTGACATGATGCACCCACTCCTGAGCACCGGAACCTTTAGACTGCATCATATCAAATGTCCTCTGCTACTTTGCATTGCCACGCATCTCATTGCATAACTTATATAATCAAGAAGCTTTGCTCTACAATGATCCAAACCCAAGCAGTATTTTGTAGCTAGTAAAGATGGAGTATGTGTCCTGCAGTCCTGTCTGCTCCTAAACAGCCCTGCTGTCTGGCTGTGCAAATAATGCAAAGGAGCGAGAGAGACAGTGAGTGGGAAACGCTCAGACACAGACAACGCACCTGTAGTGGTCGGGTCGATTTGAATATGAAAACTAAAAGGCCACTTTTTGTGACCCTGTCTGCAGACAGGCCTGAACCTGCGAATGGAGATGAAAGCCTCACCTTTGTTCTCTCGTCATTAAGCAGTAGTTGATGCTCTTCAAAAGCCAGTCAACAGGAGAAACACACACACCACCGTACCACCACCGTGCCTGCTGAACACCACTGCATGAGTGTATCTATACAGGGACAGTCAGACCAGATGTCAACAGTGACTCAGCAGTTATTTAACTTGATGCTCAACCATGGGCTCAGAGGCACAACACATGGTTACATCATGCTTGTTGCTATGCAACATAAAGTACGAGAGCAGATGGTGAACTGTTCAACAGAGTATCACAAGTTGTAACTCAACTGGAAATGAGTCAGCGTTTTAAGCAGCACCAGAAAATGAAGCACATGGTTATTAGTGACCAATGTCAACCTGCCCCAAAACTTCTGAGGTGACAATGAGCTTAAAGTATCAACTTAAAGTGTTATTAAAGACTGTGCTTTGCTTCGCCTGTGACGCACCACATTTGTCTGCCACATGTATATATGGGTAGCGATGGCCAGTCTAGATGCACAATTTACATGTCTTCATGCAAACAAGTGGAGGCAGGTAAAGACCAGGTGTAAGGCCAGTGTTCATTGTGTGATCCTCAGTATGTCAGCACTGCTACACTGACCCTAATGGACCCTTCTGACCCTCCATAAAGTCCATTTGCCACATTCTGAAGTGAACTGACTTCATAGTGAAAGTGTTAGCACAGGCGCGGCTCCTCTCAGCAGGTGGGCTGCTGCTGTGTTACCTCATCTTGCTGCCACACAAACACTCATGTACACACAAAATGTCTGGTTAGTTAGGTACTTTGTAAACTATAATCACTAATATGACTTGTACTATACCATTGTATTACTTTTAACTCAGTAAACAGCACAGCTGGTTCAGTGCTGATGAGGCACAAGGTTCTTGCAGGGCTGTCCCATTTAGAAAATGAGTTAGAAAAAGAAGCAGCACTCCTGAATGAGGAGTAGGGATAAAAGCTATTGTCAGTTACAGCAATGCTGCTTATCTAAAACCATCAGTAGCACCACTGCCTACTACTAGATTTCTACTACTTTATTTCCCTCATACAGAAATATGTATCAGACTCTGTGTTGATATCATCATCTACAACACATGCAAACTTTAAACAAGGATAGAGCATCTCAACAATGGTTTGTGTGTGGACACTGTATTTTATAATCACACTGACCACATTTTACATTTATGCATTTGGCTGATACTTTTATCCAGAAAGGCAAAAAGCCAGCAGCTGGTGCTGCCATGCAGTACTCTGGCCTGGCTATCTGGCTTCACCCCAGCAAAGACACTTGACCCGACCGATGACCCTGATATTAGGGGACGACAAGTTCCACCTCCTGAGCCTGAGCCACCCACACTGTGTGGAAACACTGTGTTAAGTAAAAGCACTGCATGCTACTCATATCATATTGCTCATATCATTATCACAGCACTGTAGTGTGACTTTCCAGCCTCGCACACTCACATTTTACTCTTAATTTCCCATTCTCTTCATGTCTTATCATAAACAGTGGAAACATACATCAGCTCCCAGTTTTCAGAGAATGAACCATAAGATATGTCCACCCTGTCATGGACACATATTGAATATGCTTTTATTGCTCAGTTTAACCAATTAAAATGAATTCAGTAAATATTAAATATGATGTTCCTTTCATAAACAAAAAACTTTTTTTTATAATTTGTAGAAAATGATTGCCACCACTTAGTTATTGAGCACATATGATTATAAATATAGATATTTCATGGTACAATTAAATTATTATTTGAAAAAGTCAAAATGACAGGACGGATAAATAAAACTGAACACACAAAGCATGACAAAAAATATAAAAACATTTATTTGACTTCTTTATTTTGCTCAGACTGTTTGAAATATTATTTCAGAAAATAATATGACATATTTATTTCAGAATTTAGTTCATTTTAGGTCTTTGTAAAGAAAATTATGTTGTTGGAATATTGTTTATAGTATAACATTTTAAAATATTGTAATATATCTTGCTTGCAGTATTGCAGTATGTCACAATACATTGAATCATAACCACTGTATAATGTTACCTTTCAGATTATTGCAAATACACAGACCTAATGCTGAATATTGATGATGAATATAGTGCATTTTGCATCATTAACATGCATCAATAACCTGACAATAGCTGGTGGCAGTAGAACAGTTGGTAGAGCAGCCGACCATGAACCACAGTGTCAGTGGTCTGACTCCAGGTTCCTCCTAACCACATGTTGAGGTGTCCTCTGACTCTAGCAGCACTATCATCTATATGCACCTTCTCCAAGCGTGTCATTATTATTACTACAACTGAACAACCTATGAAGTACTGAAGTAAACAGACATTCATCAGTACATGGATCATAAATGTGAATTCATAACGTGCACCATGTCCTCTCAGGCAGGTAAACACCCACTGGACCCACTGTATGTTCCAGCTCACTGTCACGTCAGCACTGTTCCTCCCCAGCGAGCAGATATGGCTCATTACTCAGCAAACTACAATATGTTTGGATCATGAAGCGCTGCTACAGGCTTCTGCGCAGTGAACCGTGGAGGCTCATTTTCTCTGAGCAACGCGCTGAGTCTCCTCCTGTGCGCATCGTGGAACCATCTAGAAGCTCGGAAACGCTACATGAAAACAGAAAGGCTTCATATCTGGTCCAGAATGATCCAAACGAGGCCTCTGTCTGGTTTCATTACCATCCCTGCTCTGTCTGAGCGGATTGCAGCGGATTGCGTTCTCCCAGGGCCACGCACTGTGGAAGAACGCGCACTTCTCCTCTTTCTAACACATGATCGTGTTGCTCTGGTTCTGAATGCTGCAGAGAAAAAACACTCTATGATCTCTGGGCAGATAAACACACACCTTCTGTTCCGCTGGGTCTGAACACAGGGGATTCCACCGCGCAGACAACACACACCACCAGCGCACACACCCTCCTTACGCACAAACACGCTTCACTGTAACGCAGCCACTCGCCCGCAGTAATAATAATGTGGAGGTACATAATAAAAAAAGCGCATCACTTCCACCAGTCTGACATCACGCACCAAAGAACTGACCTCATAAAGACGTGTCACTCTGAATAAAGGTGATTAAGTCAACATCCACAAATGAGAATGTTCCTTCAACCTCCATCACCATCCTCAGCAGACACCAGGCCAGCTGGCGTCTCCTGCCTCCCCCTCCTGTGGATGCAGCTGCTACATTAAAGACTAACAGGCCCGTACCCGCTGATGTTTGCCAACGAAGGTCCGGGACCGGCTCGGATCTGCGTGTAATTCCACCCCCTGGATGTGACTTTGTGTGCGCGGGTTCTGTCAGTCCCCGTAAGGCCCGCGGAGCGTGAAGACAGAGAACAGCAGAGCGGTGGAAGCGGGAGAAGAGGAAGAAGGAGAAGCAGCGCAGAGCATCTGGAGCGGCAGCATCGCCTCTCCTCCGTCCGCGTTACACCGGAGACTGATTCACGTTCATTCCTCCCCGTAACGGCAGACAGCACGGTCACGCCTCTCTCTCTCTGTCTCTGTCTCTCTCTCTCTCTCTCTCTAGAATCGTGTTGCCTTTAGGTGATCCTGGTAATTTCGGAGATCCCAGTGCGATGCCTCTGCTTGTTTATGTAACCCATCATTTTTATAAAAGCAGCTTTTCAGGGCCACTGCGGGTGATGACCATCATTAAGCGAGTCACTGAGTTGCTGGTGCATCATTTTGTTGTTGGAACATCTGATAGGTTGCTGCTGGCCCCCAGAGAAGGTCTTCTACTGTTGCTCTTTGACTTTTTCATCTCTTGTGAGTGTGTGTCTCTCTAAAAACCAGCCCTTTGCTCCTCATCTGTGCATCTGCAACAATTAGTTATGTCAGTTTCATCATTTGCCAAAGTCTGTGAGGGTCTGTGCAAACCGTGTGCAGATGTTAGCCTGCAGACTAATGCAGTGACTGTGCGTGTGTCAGGTTTACTGTGTAGAACTACTGCAAGTATTAAAGGTACATGTAACTGCTACTAATCTTACTGCATCACCATTTGTGTGAGTCTTTGATCAAGGGTGCTGATCTGTCAGCTCATCCCATGGTAGGGATTCCCACAGCGGATCATGGTTAATGTGTAGCAGATGAACAACAGCATACACCAACAAGTATCATGCAAGTGATCCTCTATTACTGCACTGTACATTCAGTTAAGTATGTGATAGATAAATGAGGTTTTGGACAGTCATCAGCGTTCTGTGACTAGTATTAGCAGGTGGAACAGTATCAGATATTTTAGATTACACTTTTAAAGTCGCTATGAAATAAATGTAGGTGAAGATTTATGCTTTTTTTCCTGTGCAAGAATAAACTTTGGGTCTGAACCTTTAAGCCAACAAGTATGGAAAGTGTCTGGGCATCCTCTGCAGCTCAGCGTGCTTTGATTGGTTCAAAAGTTCCACTGCTACTAAATGGACCTTATGCTGACATACATGTTATTATTTGAATCATTTAGACAGGTTCATACAACCGCCAGCATTTGGTACCCAGTGCTCGAGGCCCAGGCCCAAGTTCCACCTTCTGAAAATCACACTGAGGATATCAGCCAAGAAAATTATAGCTGACGTGATTTCTGAACTAGGTTTTCATATCTGATGATCATTTTACTATAAATTTAAATCACAGTGAATCAGCTTAGCTCAGCTTTAATATGACAGATCAGCTTTCGGCTTGTGGTTGGGTAAACCGATTAGTTAATAAAACGACTCTAACTCATGACGCATTAGCTCCACCAGGGGCAGTAAAGACAAATAAAGACAAGTAAAGCGCGAAGAAGAGGAAAAACAAAACGTTATGACGTAGATATACAGCGACGGAGCAGCTAGCATTCCCGCTAATTACGTTAGCTCACATTTCGAAAGAACTAATTGACAGCTTCACAGCTTATGTTGGTGGCTGGCTTACCCTGTTAGATGGTCCAGCAGCTGCCCCGCTGCCCGTTCGGTGTTCGGCTTAGTCTCAAGCGGCAGACGTGATGACAGAGGAGGAGGATTTATCAGCAAACCTGCTGAGAGGGGAAATGGAACACAGCAATGGCGACTTCGTGCCTCCAGAAGGTTTATGCGGGGTGTCAGTGCTGTCCTGTCTGCTGCTCGCCTGTTCTTATGTTGGGAGTTTGTACGTGTGGAGAAGTGACCTGCCGAGGTGAGAGACAGCGTTACATTCTCTATGAGCACAATATGGTTTTAGCCGGCTTTAATAACATCATATTACTTTATTAAGTCATAATTTAGTTTCTTATTTATATGATTTATGTGAACAGCAAACAGCATCTTTCTGATCCTACTGTTCATTGAGTTTATGAGTCTTGAACTGGGGCTGCACACACCGGACTGATGAATTTGGCGACCCCAGGGCTGGAGCACTGCTCCATAAAGCATGAGTTGCCAATGCTGTCCTGCTTGTTTTCCAAACACTCGTTCACTTATTGCTTCTGATTGGCTGATCACAACAGATCCAGGTAATCAGCACTAGGTAGGAGAGGAATGGTTGGAAAATAATCAGGATAGTGGCTCTCCAGGACCAGGATTGGCCACCCCTGCAGAACACCTGGTGGCCTAACTCTCTAACTCTTCTCTTCTTTTTTGTCATATTTTATTTGTTAAGTGGTTCAGACAATAGATAGATGCATGTATCTTTATTGTCAATAAACTCTTATAATAGTCATTAATACTTTCCCAGTACCTTGGTCCTCTAAAACAGTGCTTCTCAACTCTGGTCCTTACTCCTGCTTGTTTAACAACTATCCCTGTCCTACCTACTGTTGATTTCCTGGATCAGGTGCTTTCAGCCAATCAGAAGCTGTAAGTGCAGTGATAGTTGGAAAGCAAGCAGGGTTGAGGACCCCTGCGCTAGAAACACAGATGAACTGTACTGTCCCTGAAACAAACAGGAACTTCAGATTGAGCATTATAACATCATCAAAAAAATTAATACATAAAAAATAAGTGTCATAGATCCCACAAAGACTTTTTTTAGACAAATTTAAGAAGATATTGGAGAATGAGAATCATTGACTTCTGTAAGTCGGTGCTGCTCAGCTGTGCCTGTCTCTAGTCTGATTTTTGTCTATGCTGGTCCATTCTCAGGGATCACCCCACTGTGATAAAGAGACGCTTCACCAGTGTCCTGATCGTGTCAGCTTTTTCTCCTCTCTTTGTGTGGGCTTGGAGAGAATTCACAGGTGTCAGGGTGAGTTTGTCCCTCAGAAACCACACTGTGTCTACATTCAGCTCCTGCCCTGAGGATTGAACGTATGTCTCATGTTGCTGTCTGACACATTTGCTCGTCATCTTGTTTCATCAGACAGAACCTGTTTTGTTTTTTGTTTTTTGAGTAACTTGTCTGTGTGTTTGTGTCAGACTGGACCATCGTTACTGGCTCTCATGGGGATCCGATTTGAGGGCATCATTCCTGCCGTCATACTTCCCCTTCTGCTCACCATGGTAAGAGTCTGATCTTCCTCCATGCAGCTCTGAGTTGCAGAGAGAGAGAAAAGTAAAAATATTGTGTGTTGATACCATTGTTCTAAAAACCTTAATATACACTGAGAGTCAAAAGTGTGGACTCACATATAGAAATAACCAAGTTTTTTGAAAGAAAATCAGATTTTATAGCATCAGATTGATCAGAAATGCAGTGTGGACACTGTTATTGTAGGCAATGACTATTGTTAATGACAGAAGTTTCCAAATGATTGTAACAAATAAAAATATTAAGAGACTTGTCTCTTTTTTTCTATATTTTTTGCTGCCTTTTAATAAGATAAAATAATTTCTCTATTAATTGATTGAATACTTGATTACTATATTAATTGATATCTGCAGCCTTACCTATTTTTGATATATTGGTAAAGCACACTTAATATTTTGACTTCTAATGTCATTTGTCATTTGTCATTGTTGGTGTGTGCGTGTGCATGTTTGTCTTCGTGTTCTGCAGGTCCTCTTTCTGGGCCCCCTTATGCAGTTGGCCATGGACTGTCCCTGGAGCTTCTTGGATGGGATCAAAGTGGCTTTTGGTGAGACAACCTACATTCTGGATTTAGTCTTTTCTCAGTGGCATTAAGAACGTCTGCTCTATACCTCTTTGCTTATAAAAAGAAATGGTCTCGTCTTCCTCCTCTGTGTTCATGCAGACCCGTGCTTCTGGATGTTGTGTGCCAGTGACATGCGCTGGCTTAGGAATCAGGTGGTGGCACCACTAACAGAGGAGCTGGTGTTCAGGGCCTGCATGCTGCCCATGTTGGTGCCCTGTGCTGGCCCTTCCATAGCCATCTTCACCTGCCCTCTCTTCTTTGGAGTGGGTGAGTGCTGACATCATCAGCTTACATGTTATTCAGTTCTTCAGTTCTAGGGTTTCTAAAGTAAATCCATAAAGATGTGAATATGTGGAAAATTGGGATGTGTTGTCAGCAGTATGATTATCATATTTGATCAAAAGCAGGTGTGGCATCTCTCTGAAAGGCAAAGAACAGCATGTTTCAGGTTTTCATAGTAGTTGATAGTATTTAATCACAAGTATTTGTTGTTTTTCCTTCCTTTTCATTTGGAATGTTATATTTTTGTGCAGTTTATTTTCTATTTTCTATATATTTATATTTGGATGCATTATGTAAAGGTACACTACTTTACCTTACATGGCTAAAAGTACATGGACCTCTAAACAAAGTATGTGAGCAACCAAACTCCTGATGTTTGGTGAGTCAGCGTGCCCACACACTATCTGCCATATACCTAATGACTATTGTTGCCTGGTAGACTTTTTAAATAATAATAATAAAAAAAATTGTAGATATTGTTTTAGTAGAAATATGCTCCAAAATCTTCCTCAGTGTGGAGAGGTACCCTGAAAGGCTTGCGAGACACGACACATTGCACAGTTTGGCAGCAGTGCAGAGATTTTTTGTTTTTTAGGGCAGATTCGTTTTTCCTGCTGAAGTTGGAGCAAAACCCAGTGGTTGAGTTCCTCCTTTCCTGTGGCCACATGTTGAAGTCTTCTTGGACATGACACCAAGACACTGTAGTATCGCCATCATCTGTGTGCAGCAAGAATTTCCCCAAGGGGATCAGTGTAGAGGAAAAAGCAATTTATATGCAGTTCCTGTGTTTATTTTTTTTAAATGGACAAAAACTATTTTGCTGATGTAACTAGAGACCACTGTACTGCAGTGATTGATGCATAAACTGTTATTACACAGCAGCAGTTCTCCCAAATCAAAAATATTGAGCTCATTTTTTGGTTATGGCTGTTTTGGCTCAGTCTGATGGCTCTCAGCGGACTCATTTGTGCTGCAGCAGAGTATAAAAAAATAGTTACCTGCAAAATGATTAACTGTTTTATATTGGATATACATGCCTTTCCAATACAAAACAACCAGATGCAGCCCAAAACATTGTGTATGCCTGGAGTCACTGCAACAACTGTGCATCTGCAGAACATTAGACGCTTGTTTCATGCATTTCTATGTTTTTTCACATTTATGGCAAAGTTGTTGCAGTTGTTTCAAAGCAGTTAACCTGTTTTATTTTTTTCATTTCTTCACGTTGCTCAGTCAAATACAGTAAAGTACAGAAACGATGAATTGGCCTTAAGGGTGCTCTTAGACCTAAAGTGAAGCTTTTTAAAAACCAATATTGTTACAACTACAATACCTCAGAAGTACTTTCACAAGCACTGACATTCCTGCCTTTAAATAAGATTGTAAATTAGCCTTTGAAAGCAGTAATACAGCAGAATGTGACAGCACATGTTGTTTGTCTTATAGCACACTTCCACCACGTGATCGAACTGCTGCGCTTCAGACAGGGGACACTGTCGGTCATCTTCCTCTCTGCAGGTAAGAACGCGTGTGTCTGATGATGCGTCATCTTCTCACAGAGCACGATGCTGTCACTGTGACTGTACCACAAGACGAAGCTGATGCTAACCTGCCTTTTGTTTAGCAGTTTAACAGCTGCCTTTGTTTATTAATTATATACAAAACTACACACAAGTACACAAATACACATATTTATAAAGAGACAAAACAAAAATGAATAAACAAATAGTTCCTAAACTAATTCTTAACAACAGTTGGCATAATCTGAGAGGCAGTAATCCTGAGTCAGTATTAAAATGACATGAAATATATTTCCACTGAAGACCAACTTAAAAAACCAACCAACTTAAAGGCAGTTTTTTTTCTAACATGATCACATGCATTGCTATTAAAATCCATTCTTTATTAGTTGGAGTACTGACTGTATTCCAGTGATCTAAGATTAGCTTCTTTGTAACTGTACAGATTGCTTAGTTTTTTTTTTAAGTAGATAAAGGTAGAAAAAGTATGCAGAGACCCCAGGATACCCCAGGTATCAAGAACATATTTTACATTTTATTATAGTCCTATAGCTGCGTTTTATACGTTCATAGTCCTCACGTATGCCCAGTTTACTGTTTTAAGAGAGATAAGAGAATACTTTCATGATCCTCAACATGGAAATTAAATGTGTTTTTATACAACAAAACAGCTTTCTCAATTTTCCATACAGCTTCCCTGATCCATTTCAGTTCATTTGCTTCATTGGTCAGTAGTACCTTTATTAAATGTTAGCGAGAACGTCTTAACTGTATTTTGAATTAAGATATTGACCATTTGGGATATTGTGGTTGATAGTTAAAACATTAAATGTTTTAAAAATTATTAGAAACAATGTGTGAGGACTAGTAGCATTGCTATCTTTCCATTTGTCCTATTTTATAATCCTTTTGATTAATTTTATATTTGGATTCTACCATAATGGTTCATTTATTATAACGGCTGTATTAATCTCTAAAATCTTTGTACGTGATTTAAAAATGTTAAATAAAGCTTCAGTAAGACATTGCATGATTTCCTTTTGCAATTTTTAATGTAAATATATTTGTCCATTTAGTCTTTGTCTTTTGAACTGTCAAATAACCATCTTCCCTGCTGCCAATGGACAAATCATAGTAATATGAATTATAATCCACCATTAGACATCTTGTTTTTCCCCCATGCCATAGAAATGTGAAAATCATTTTGTTTCTTTAATATGTTCACATGACTCCACAAGCTTATCGGAAGACCATCTTGTCTGTATTTGATTTTACTTTATTAAATTATTGTGCTAGGATTATTTATTTTGTCTGTTTGGTCTACCACAGTGTTCCAGTTCTCCTACACAGCTGTGTTTGGGGCCTACACCGCTTTCATCTTCATCAGAACAGGTGAGGAGATTCCACTTCTTAATCACTTCTAAATCACAGAACCCACAGCGTTAACAAAGGGGCATTTATAATGCAAATGATGAAGGGATGCAGGAAGTGGACCACTATCTTAAAGTTACATATCAATAGTTAACATTTTGCAGTTTCAACCATGCAGCAAAACACAGTACTCGTAGGATAGTGTTAAGAAAAGTAAGGGTTTTTACTGGAAATACACTGCCCCCCGCTGGATACCGCAATATTGCAATTCGAACGTATCACTAATATGACTCAGAGTTGCACTTAAGTTATTCATGAAGCCTCCAACTCTGGAAGCAAGGAGTAGGAACACTCCTAGGGAACGTTTGTTAGAAAGTATGATCCATTGTGTGAAATGATCTTCATCATTCTAATCCAATCACATTTAGTAACATGTTTTATTGTATGATGATAAAAATAAAAGTGTATGAGCTGAGGTGTGTGTGGGTTCACTAAAGGTACCAACAGAGCAGTCAAAGGTTAGAGAGATTCATGAGGCCACATTGATGTACATGACTCTTGTTCTTCTTCATGATGGAGCAATGCCGTTCCACACAAGATCTGTCAAACAAAGCTCTCCTACATTTTGGTGGAGATGGGAGTGACTTCCTATTGTAGGAAGCTTGATTAGAACATATCAGTGGTTGCAGCAGTTGAAAACAGTTGAAACCCTCTAATGCTTCTTCCTTCCTCTGTGTTTCAGGTCACCTGGTGGGCCCAGTCCTCTGCCACTCCTTTTGTAACTATATGGGCTTCCCCGCCATCAGCACAGCCCTGGAGCACCCCCACCGCTTCACCATCCTCTCCTCCTACCTGCTGGGGGTCTTCCTCTTCCTCCTCTTCCTCTTTCCTTTCACTGATCCGTACTACTATGGCCTCCCCACACCGGTTTGCACCCTCACCTCCTCTCCCAGCTCTCTCTGCCTCTCCTGATGCCCCAGCCAAACCCTCCCCCACAGTTCTCTGTTTTTTGTCAAGTGTCCTGCTGATGAAGCCTGGAGCAGCTGAGGTTGTGTTTTTTGCCAAGTTAAAGTTCAGGTCAGGTCCAGTTTGGACCGACAGTGCTAACAGCCACAGGGGCTTCATAGCCACAGAGAGGTGTGGGCCCTTTATATGTCGGTACATTTACATGACATATTTCAGTGAATTAGCTATTGTGCAGAGTGACTTAGTTTGAGTAAGTTTCATGTTGCTGGGAGTGAATCTGAGACTGTCCCCCTCCAGTGACGTCTGTGTTGCAGGGCTACGCTGCAGCTCTGATATGTGATTGTAGTGTAGATGCACGTAACACTAAAGGATAGTTCCTCCTCACGTGCTCTTACACTGACTGACATCTAATTGATTTGTGATGAGGTATCATTATGGACCCTTTTGGCGTATTTGGTTTTCACTCGGTCTCCAGTCTTTATTAGTATTTTTAAAGGGTCATTCTGGTTTATTTTAATATCAGTTTTATTTCTGTAGTTTTGTAGCCATCATTGAGCCACTGGTTACGATACCACTGCACACTTCAGAATGAATGCTGGCATGTGCATTACTAAAAACATCCAGTGGGTAGTAAAAATTGCTCAAGTTTAGCCAGACCCAATTAAGCAAAAAGAAGAGTTCACAGAACTCTCAGCAGCAAGCACACACGTTCTTTAGTAACATAGAATCATTTTAAAAGATCGGTTTATTTAAATTTTTTTATGTGAAAATCAAACATTGGCTTATGCAGTGTATGTAATTTAAACACTCTAAAGTGGTATTTGCTGATTATATCTCGTATCACTTGGCAGTACTGACAGCAGGCACATCATTAAACCCACCACAAAGACTTCAGCCAGTGGCTTTATGGCGAAACATTCTGCGCCTGAGCGAAAAAGAAATAACTCTCCATACCAGCAGGTGGTGCTAGTGTGTATTGACATTTAGTAAGGGAAAGCGGAAGACTTAAGACTGTGCATACAAACCATTAACGAAGCAGCATTTGTTACCAGAAGCTGCTGACAGGGTTCTGACTAGTGCCAAACTAGTCTGACAGATGCTTTCTGTTGGCCCCATGTCGGCTTGATGTGCCAGGGCCCTTAGGTTCACCTCCAGTCACAGTGATTTAGATAATCTGGCTCAACTGTTTGCTCACTTATTGTCTTTGGTAACTTGGTCTTGGTAACCAGTAGTAATGATGACCAAAACTATGAAAATAAGATCTGTAGTTGTAGAGTTTTGCTTCCTAACAGGGTTTGGCAAATGACTGGGCTTGGGTTAGCACCATTTTGTTCCATAAAGTGTTTGGGTTGGGCTCAGGTTTGGTTATTTTTCCAATGTGAAGCAAAGAAAAAATATTTTCAGGTCTCAGGTTGGCTTTGGGCTCAGATCAGTCTAAACTAAGCGGGTACTGGGTTTGGTAGTAGTATAACGAATACACTTTAAAGTACATCTTCAGTCATCTTGGTGACAGAGTTATAGTTAAAAAAGCAGTAAAAGTGTAAAAGCAAAGGAAAACACACACAGCTACCTTTGAGGCAGACTTGCTTTCAGCTGTGTGCTGTTGGAAACAGTCTACATGTCTCCTAGCTGCATTGCATTCTGCAACTTAGCCTCTTCTGTTTTGAGGATTCTCTCTATAGGATTGTTCACCTCAGATCGTACTGCTTTAGCTGTGCTGAAGCACAGGAATGTTGGCGATTACTTGTTGTGATGTTGAAATAGGAAAATGATGCCATTAGGAAAATAGTTGGTTTTAATATAGTTGACTTGTGTTTAACAGTGACATTTTGCTGGTTTTGCGCTCATTGTATGTTATGGTTATTTATATTCCTCTGCATGTCGTAGTGATGGCAGTTAGTTTGCTAGTGAGGGTAGGTGATGGGATATGTTTGGGGGTGACCTTCTGATGTCTAAAACATACTCTATATAAATGGCACAGAAACACAAATAACAAACATACACAAACAAAGGATTCTTCATGTGGGTGAAATTATGGCTGTAAACAACCACACACGTCTGGAGGACCATGTGGTTATAGCAGACAGCTGCTGTTACCTGTTTGGTTTGGTCAAATGAAAACCTTTTTTCTCTTGAGCTCTGCTCACTGGGGCTAGTGTGAAAGCTCCGGTGTTAGTTGTTATTGTTTTCACATCACTGGATCAAATTAGAATGAAAAATGAAATGTCCCTGTACCTCTCACCACACATAGTTAGTGCCTTTACACAGAGTATGTTTTGGTTTTAAAGAGTGGAATTGCTATGTGTTGTTACGTTATCAGCCTCTTTCTGTTTGTCCAGCATCTTTGATGTCAGTTTCAAATTTCATTCCAAGCATTTTGCCTGTAGCCGCTCGCTGTTTCAAAAACAGTCACTGTTGTCATTTGGTTCTATTATTTCTTAGGCTGTGTCTTACAGTGGATACAGTGTTTAAAAGATGTGATCCTTCTTACTAGTACTCCTACTGCTACTGCTAATTCTACTGCTGCTACTACTCTCTTTTGCTTCAGCTGTGTGAGTACTGCTACTAATTGAAGGGAGCACAAGGCCCCAACACTCAGGACTAGTTTAATACAGGCAGATATGCTCCAACATCACACTACTTGATTCTAAACACGGAGACACAGCTTTACTAATAATAATGATAATGCTCCAGCTTAAACTGGCCACCAGCACATAAATGACTGAAAGGACTTTATTTATAACCAGTTTGCAGTCATAGTTGTGTTAATCATTTCATAAGATTCTATTCACTTTCACGGGTACAAGTATTTTTAAAGGTTTCAGTTTCTATTTCTTTCTGCAACAATACAACCTAAAATCGATTTTCAAGTCCTACAACTAGATAAAGGGAATCAAATTAATTAAATGAAAGAAAAAGTTACACTTGTTTATTAATTTATTGTGGAAAATCATACAATCTGTGTGTGCCAAAAGTAAAAAGACAATTGATGTTTGGCTTTTCCAGTAACATCCCAACATCGACGTGTTGGGATATCAGTCCATTCCTCTAACAGACCAGTTTCAGCTCAGATTGTTGAGTGGGACATCTGTGGACTTTGTGCTTCATGTTATTCCATAACATTTCTATAGGATTAAGTCCATGACTTGTATTGTTGTGTTGCTTCATGATCCCTTTTCTATTAAGCAACACTTCACAGATGGATAGAATTTGTTTGTACAAGTCAGAATTCCTTCTCCATCAGTGATGGAAGCTGTATTCTTGTTGGTAGTGTAGTGACTTCATTCTTGCAGCTCTGCCATGAATATAATTGGTGTTCAAAGTTTCCCTGATTGTGGAACAAAATTAGTCTGCAAATTAGCCTTTAGTTTTCTAGATGTCACTTTACTTGTGATCTCCCAGACTATTACACACTTGTGTGGTGTTTGCTTGTTGACTGGTGTTAGACTGGTATTAGAGCTGGTGTTCAGTCACAGTCACCTGTTTGAGACCAGGGTCTTTCTTTTTTAAACCTCTGCAGCTTGGTCACCATTAACAACGGTTTCCATAAAGCTTTGTTTATGACTTCTATAAACCAGCGTTGTTAGGATCAGACTTTGATAGCTTCCTTTTATTCGAATAAGACAGGATTTGTGCAATATTTTGTGTCATATGTTTGTGTTTCCATTACCTAGTTTTAGGACTTGCATGAAAATCTTTTGGGTCATATTTTTGCAGAAATAGAGCAAATTCCAAATGGTTCACACATTTCCTGCACTTAATCCAGACATTTGGCAACACTTTGCTATTCCCACTTTGCTATTTTTGTGATCCCTCTCAATTCTCGCAATTCTTATGCCACAGCAAGTTGTTTTCTTTGAGCGATACAAACATTTGCCTATTTCGGACACTACTATGACTCTCGAAATTAATTTATAGGTACATTTCCAACGCAGGAACTTTCCCCAGGGAACAGGAACTTTTTGAAGGCAGTTGCTCTACCCATATTAAATTAAATTCTGAGAGCTAGCTGGTGGTGGTACCCCCCAAAAGTCCTGGAGATTTCATATTGAGTTCTACGTCTTGATGGTGGGTGAACCATAGTAGCATTTTTCTCAGAACTTAGAAAAATGCAGAAGAAGTTATGCACCTAACTACAGATACTGCAAAGGTCCTCAAATATGATGTGATTATAGTTTGTGATCTGCAGTAATCAGGATAGAACAGCTTCGACTTAATTAAGCATAGTGATCTGGGGCAAGTTTTACCCCCACAGAAAGTTCCTGGATATTAGTCTTTGGGAATTTAACATTCCTGGAACCTTTGTTGGAAAAAACTGTATTGTAGAACTGACATTTCATTTTTTCAAGGTGAAACTTGTGAGGCACGTTGTCCTCAAAGTAACTGGTGACTGCAGACCATGGTAGTTGTTTTTCAAGGTAGTGTTGGAGGTTTTTTCTTTACCGGTGTTAAATGTACTTGTTGCATTGTGTTTTTTTCATGGTTTACAGACGTTTAGTCAAAGAGATCTTCTGCAGAATATTTGACTCCTCTGTGGAGAAGTATTGTACCTAGGGTGGAATCATTTGTAGTTAGTACAGCTTTCCTGGTATATATTTTAAAATGTGTTTACCCGTGTGTCATCATATAGAAGTCAGTATGGACCAGCTCTTGTCTTAGGTGTAGTTGGAGATTTAGCTTGTAGAAGTTTTTAGATCTTCATTTCAGGATAGGCGCTTTAAGCTGCTTTCACACATGCACTGGAATCCTGACTTTCTCCAGACTTTACTTGGGCGAGCTGCGTGTAAGAACAGAGTTGAGTGTGTGTTTCCTTTCAGTTGATCCGCTCAGCATAACACCTGAAAATATAAACCATGTGTTTGTTGTTGTATCTCACTTCTCTCCTTCAGGAAACCAGGCTTATATACATAACACATTTGTCCAAACAGGCTGAAGTGCAGTTTTAGATAATACGGTTCAGCTGTGGACTTTACACATAACTACAGTGACTGCCACATACACTGTTTGACCACACCGTAGCATTGTAGTTTGTTGATAAGTCTAATCAGAACTAGCTACTAAACTGCAAACATGTTAATTTTACATTTACAGTTCTTAGCACTAGAATTCTAGTCGTGTCATGTTTCCACAACTTCTCTGGTCATAGTTGTATTATAAAACCAGTGTTCCTGCTGAGAAACAACTGATTTGTAGATGCTCACAGTAGATTCTTCTTCGTTAACCTCTTACTCTCGCTGCTGAAGTGGTTTCTAGCTCACAGTTGGTGATATTAAAGGTGCTTTTTAGAACTCAAATGGCAAAAACACTCTATAAGCTGTACTGATACTGTGAAGAATAGGCTGCTTGGGTCTTGAGCAATAAATCTACATGTCAATCCATTTTATATATTACTGAAACAGGGCCATGCATGTATATTCATTATAGTGGTCTGATAGATATTGTGTGCCAGGTGATTGTTGAAGTTTACAGACATTTGGCAGGTAGCGTGTTGTGATGTGAGTTGTACCGTACCTCCATGAAGCTGCCAGCAGAGGGCGTGAGAGCGCATTGAAGGAGCCAGAGCTGCTGTGAGGGGAACTGAGGACCTGCCTGTTCTGTTTGTCAGCCTGTCTGACATCAGTTGGCTGTCACTGGAAAACCCTTTCACTCTGACTCACTTTCCTTCAGCTTTTACAGTTATGCGTCCATACAGGCCTTTTCCTGCTCGTGTCCCAGTTGTTAAATATTTAAATTTCCACTAATCCACAGTTTAGCTCATGTGTAGATTCAAACTCTTCAGTTTCATGGCAGCAGTGGCTGATTGTGTGCTGAGGCTGATGGGGATGCACTTTGACTATTGTGTCCATACACTCCCTGTTAATTAGAAGGTACTATCGAACAGACCTATTATTAATATACTGCTATGCACTGTTTAGTCACTGTATGACAAAATGAATTCATTACTTAAATGAAGTTTTGGTACTTGTTGATTTCACTCCCCCAGCTAAATACTGCTCTAATTTTTCACACCTTCCTTTTGATTAATGCAACACATCTGCAGGCTTCATGAAATATACTAGTCCCGATTAATGAGGAATGAATAATAAATGATACCAAACTGAGGTCTGAGGTAACTGAGAAACACTGACGCTGCTGTCTGTCAGTGTAGACTCTATGCTGGAACGAAAGTTGTATCAGTTGTTAAGACATAATAATGTCAGCTGATATATTGTATTATTTCTTTAATTCTCAACATATAGAATCGGTATCTGTTTAATAATTCAGCATCAGATAATTAACTGATAATGATTGGACCAGTAGCTCCACCTTTTCAGTCTCCCTATTGTCTGCTTTGCACACAACTCTACTGCCACCACCACCAATCATAAAGCCTGATGTCTTCTCTATTTTCTGCACTGCAGTAATTTCAGTCAAGGTGTCAGCTGTGCAGCGTCTGTTAGCTCTAACGCCATCCTCTCAAGCTCAACACAGTGCAGTAGAAACTCCACCACCAACTAGTGTTTTGGCAGAGCAACACGTACACCAGCACACAACTAAGGCTAGGGGTATACTTGCTGTTTGCCAACACATGAGCATAGGTAACGCCAGCGACATTGGCGTCATTGTTCACACACTTCCCTGCATACTGTGTGTATGTCTGGAGGATTTCACAGTTCAGCCAAGAGGGGGCAGACTAGAGTCTACTCATCACTGACCAGCGGAATGTCATGTCTGATCATGAACAGACGCCATAGAAAGCTGCTTACTGATGTGTGGCGTTAATTTCTGATGATGTGCACAAACAAGGTGCTAAAACAACACTAGCTACATATGGGTAGTTAACAGCAAGTACATCCCCAGCCTGTAAATGCTCACGCAGTGTAGGCTACATATGCATTCAAAGCAGAAGCATAAATAAAGCCTGATACTGTTATGAAACTAGAAGTCTACATACTGTTTTCATCTCAGTGTCCCTGTGATGGAAGTAAACATGTCAGTCAAACATCATAAAAATCCACTGTAGAAACCTCCCACTACCTTTCCATTGCTCCATGCTGAACCAAAGCTGAGGAATGTGTGCTTTTCTAGTGTCTCTGGAGCACCATTTTCTAAAGGAAAAGAACTATGCTAGATACATCGCCTCTGCTTTCTGCTGTGCTGTGATATGCTGTTCAATATATTGACTTCTTTTTCTATCAGTCCACATGTAGTCACTCTTCATATAGGCTAGGTGGTGGTGAACAGTCCAGTCCAGAACTTTGCTCCCTGTCCCCTTTGTTTTTGTTCTGTTCATTGAACCCTCAGTTCAGGTTATTCACTAATGGACTAACCACGTTAGCTTGTCCCTGCACTTCTGCTGCAGCACACAGTAATGTGAGCTCCTGCCTCGTTCCAAACTCCCATATGTTATTGGCATGCAGATGGTCGCTGACTCAGAAAGGTTTTTCCTTGGCAGATTTGAGCTTCTGAGTTTCACTAAATTATTTTTTCTTGCCTTTATTGCTGTAACAAGAAAACACTTTTCCTAAACAGTAGACCCAGCCAACAATCACACATGAATATTTGCTGAAGATGCTGAAAGTGCACGTGACAGCAGCATCCACA
>OMLM01005700.1:5642-16277 GCA_900302695.1 Helostoma temminkii | reverse complement strand
TCCACAGAGACTCTATTTTTGCTAAACTTTAGCAGCAGCATCATTTTAAAACCAGAGGAGGAATCAGTGCAATGTGTGACTAGTTGTGAAATACAGTGGCTTCAGAGAGGCTTGAGACTCCTTCACTTTTAACACATCTTCAATAGAATTTAAAATAAACTTGAAATGATAAACTTTAGTTTGGACTTTTTCCTCATACATTTGCAAACTTTTATAAACACGTTGCCATTGTATGTTATTAAATGTAGAATGGTGGACAAATCTGTTTAAACATAAGTGAAAAACCAATGAGGGCCAGAAACTTTCTGAAGCCAGTGTATGAATAGTGAGTCAGCAGGTGAAACAGAACTCCATAGATGTTTATATTGAGCACTATATTTTGTAATCAGATCTATTTTGGTGACAGGAACAGATTGTACAGATATGTGCATGTATTTTATGCTCGTTGTGTCAAACTTGTACATTTCAGAGACGTCATTTAGTAAGACAATCTTTTACAGAAACGAATCATTGCAAAATATGTGTTTTATGAATAAAAGTCATTTTGTACATTCACAGTTTCTATGTTGTTTTTACCACGTATTAATTCAGTTTTTTATGTTTGGTTTTGTGTCTTGATTTGACAATGAGAAATTTTCTGCTTTTAATCTTTGTTTTTACAAATATACTGCATAGTTTACCTACAATTTTAACGTGATAGATCTAAAGTATTTTATGTGTCACTTAAAGGAGAAATGCTTAAATTCATTGCATAACATATTTTTTCCTCAGTTACAATAAAGCTACACTGATCAGTCTGTAACTACAAAACTTTATTTTACTTAATTATGTCCATTTACTGCTGCTTCATACTTGAGCTTTACTGCGAGTCAGATATTGTAGTTTCCTACATTATTTTACATAACAGTATCTTTTTAGAATCTGATAAGATGACTAAATACAGTAACGCTTCTCTGATCCCTGGTTTCTTTTTTTTAAAATTTATTATACCATTTTATAACTTATCCAGCAGCAATTAAAGTAATTTAAAAGATTTTAATCGAAACATATGATCATTAAAATGAATGTGCTTTTTGACATTATATTTTTGTGCTTTGACTCATAACATCTCAACTGCTTGACTTTTCTACACTGTAGTATTTTTACTTATCTATATGATCTCAGTACAGCTCCGTATGCAGCATGCTGTGACCCACTGTGTCTTCTGACACCTGACAATCAGGACTAACGTTAAATTTTTCCACCACAACATTAAAACCAGCAGGTGGTGTTGATCTGTGTACATGAAACAGTCATGCAACACAACACACATACAGCACCAAAGAATGGGACTAGGTGGCAGTAGAATGTCATAAGAAGAGTTTATTTATTCATTTCATTTCATATGCACTCATGGCACCACTGCACCACTTTATTGTCAGTTGATACCATCAGTAAAGGTAATCTCATCTCAAAAGCACAGTGTTAATGTTCTGGAGTGGCTGAGTCACAGCTCAGACCTCAATGCAGATGAGAAAACTCCAAGGTGTAGAAACATGAAGCAAAGTGAAGAAGAAAAGTAGCAGTCGGATAATAAGGATGTCTATAAAGTCTTAATGTTAAAACAGGATCATATAAACTGTGTAGAATCTTGTTGTATCATATATAACAAGTAACAAAGCTAAAGCAGAGCCAGAGTTACCTTCTTTTCTTATTTCAGACAGCTCTAATTCTCCACAATGTGACCTGACAGCAGTTGGAGATTTGAATGTGCTACAGTAACAGCAGATATGACATTGAGCCACACACAGAGTTAAAGAGCAGGCTGCAGGTGTCTGATTAGATTCTAACTTTACACACCAAATATTTCATTTCTGGACTTCAAGCATCACTTGGGGTTGGACACTACTGAAAAGAGTTGAGGACATTCAGACCTCTAGAAAAGGTTTGCTCCAAACTTTTTCCAAATGCTGAATCGTACTCCCCAAAGCCTTGAGACACACACGGATGGATAACCGTCAGAATTCTGCTTTCAAACACAGACATTACATTGATACTTATCTAAACCTCTCACTTCAACAAAGATGATTGTGTAATACAGCAGGGTTGGGCATCTCTAGTGTAATAATTTTTTTATTGGATAATTAAATAATTTAATAATTGTACTGTGTAAAAGTGGAGAATTTCCAAATGAAATGAAATGAAATAAAAGACCTTTTCACAAGGTGAGTACACACTCAGCCATCAGCAGTCAGACACCATCCCTGCACATGGTCTACTTTAATATGGACATGTACTTGTACTATGTTCTATTCCCCAGAGGAGCTACAGTGAGGCAGAGAGTACATGCTGTGTAAAAGAGTACCAATGCAAGAAAACCAGCGTACTCGCTTTTGATTGACACCCTGATGATTATAAATCATCTTAACAGTGGTGTAGTGGTGCCTGGAAGTGTGGGTATATTGTAAATTGATCCACCAATTTTTTTATAGTGCTCCATCCAGCAAAGGATAAGAAGCACCCAGTGTTATATGTTGCATATTTAGCCCACACTAGAAAGGCTTGGTCGTATTTACAGATTGACACTTTTGCTGCTTGACTTCAGGGAGTAACAGTTTGCCACCATCATAAAAAAATGATTTGCAAATGCAAATATTACTGCGACGACACAGGTCTATTTCATGAATATTAGATTAATTCAAGTTTAGGCACTTGCTTTTCAGTTGGAGATTCAATTAAACAGCTGATTTTCAAGATAAAACACTTTTTTTTTCTAGCAGCCAGCAGTTTCCCCTGCTCTACTGATGCTCTTGCATAGTTCATGTGTATGTCTATGTATCAATGAGTAAGTCCCCCCCCCTATTGTATACATATATACTTGAATCTACCACAGACCGATGGCATGTCAACTACCAGGAAGGTTTGTACTATATTTTCATGTGTGATAGCAGACCCTCCTACTTCAAGTTCAAAAATATTCCTCCCAGAATGGACCAAGTAAGCATCCATCCATCCATCATCCATTCTGTAATGTCAGGTATACACTGTATAAATCTGGGCTGTTCCAGATGAAAGATGACCAAACATAGTGATATATTTTTGGCTGTGGCTCCAAAGACTGCTATTTTCACAGCCTTGTGACCAAAGATAGCCTGGAACAAGATTGTGACAGTGCCACAACCTCACAGTGCGATGGCTGCTAGGCCTATGTCCACTAACCAGCCAATCAGAATGCCACACGAAATGACGCGCTGACCTACAAGACACAAGACACTATTAAAAAAACTCTGGTTTTGGTAGTAGATACTTGTCTGGTAAGTAACAAATTCCGTTCCTGCCTGTTCATATCTTAGCTGATGTGAACAAACATGTTTGAACGGTGAGAGGCCCAAATCCAGCAGCTGGATCTGTGTGTGAGTCATAATTTATGATGATTACCATAAAAGACATGAAGGAAGTGCTGAACAGCTAAAACAATCAGAGGAATGTCTCTCTTTTGACATATGCAGCACGTTGTCCTCCACTACACAAAACAACAAACGTGGGTGTTCAGAATCCAAAATCCACACTGGCTATTATCGGTTCATGACATTTTTAAACAGAAAGCCAGTCCTCCTCTTTAGGAATCCAGCGTCAGTCTTACGAGCTGCAGGACTGGATGAGAAGGTCACGGACCAGGTTTTCAGTGAAACAAAGCTTTCCCGACTGAACTGAGAATCAACGACCTGCAATAAATTAGCCAGTGGGTGGCCACATGGAAACACTTCCTGACAGAAACCAGATGTCAGCAGATGTTCTAACAGATAGTGTTTGTTTCGCAGAACAAAGGAGAGTGATGACTTCTCTCTGTTTTAAACATCATCACCTGAGTTTAATTAGTTGTTTTGTTAAAAAAAGATCTTCTAGCAAACATCTTCTGAAACACAGGCATCCCTGGTCCCAGAGAAACACAGTCCTGCTTGTTTTCCAGCTCCCTCCTTACAGCATCTGACTGGGTGAATGCACTTGATCCAGGTAGTCAGCAGTGGGTAGGGCAGGGACAGCCTACCCCAGCCCTGACCAAAAGTCTAACAATGTAACGTTTGCTCTGGTAGTGGTGTCACTGCGAAGTCCACGCTGCCATTAAAGCTGCTTAATTACACAACACTATTGCTACTATCACTACTTTCAGTTTTTATAGTGAAACATTTTGTGTTTATGGATGCATATGTTTATGGAACTTTAAATAGTGCAGCTTTAAAATCAAGAGCCATTTATGTAGGAGCAACAATTGACCCATGAAGTTATAAGGCAATGTATATTTTTATGTGTAATATGCTAAAATGTTGTGTAACAATAACAAGTACATGTACAAGTAGTGAATTCTGATACAGTAGTTGTAATCCCACAGCGTCTTAAGCTCTCCGCTAATATATCACTGGTTTGAATGTGTGGTTTTTAATCATGAAGCTCTAGTCAGCTCAGCTTCCTGATGTTACACATGAAACGTATCCTGGAGGTCTTTTTCAAAAGGCAAAATTCTGATTGACAGTTCAGAGAGTTCTTTCTACAACAGGGGAAAATAAAAAGGGGCACACAAGCCGGTATGTGTATATTCACTAAGACTTGCTGTTCTCATCATGTGTTATTGAAAAATGTATTAAAACAATGTTTTTATATACAGACATTCATATACAAATGCAGCACAGGTCTCATAGTTTTCCTAATAATTTGAACTGTAACATGAATGTGACTGAGTGAATGATTTCAGTCATTTATCTCCTAGTCTGACCAAAACTAAGAAATGAGCCTCCTGGATCAGCTGTTGCTGCTACATTAACTGAGCTGGCGTCTCACGTCACATTTGTCTTTAGACTTTATTACCAGATAGTATAAATGTGGAATGAATGAGTTTTTGATAAAGAACTTTAAATTGTAAATTTAACATTTTAATCTGTAAAACAGATGACAAATATGACTTTATGTTTGAATATGTGTTTCTTTTATTATTGTGTTGAAATGTGTTGCCTGCCTTTGGAAAGATGTGTATGACAATGGTGTTTCTGGAATGCACCATTCGAATGCTCCTTATTGGCACCTGTATGTGTCCTTACATGATTCATTTTATTTTACTTTTTATCATCCATTCTACTGAAATGCTCTTTGATGTGTTCTTTTAACAGAATCCGATCAAGGCCACAAGATGAAACCAGTTGGTGCAATAATGACGTTCTTCAATCAAAGTGTTGCTGGAGATTTGAGCTTTCAGTGCACATACGTTCATCGTTTGAACTGGATTTTATCAGTGCTGCAAGATTTCTAATGGATAGTTAAACATGAAAAGTTGCCAGTGGTAATTCATTGTTTTCTGTCCATGACATGCAAAGTAAACTGAGCGCAGTTTATATTTTATAGTTGCCATTAAAATGGTTCAATGACAATTCAAAACAATTTTTTACAATCCTACTTTCAATGACTACTGTAGTCTGAAAATGATCCAGTCCCTTCATGTCCAGCGTCTTCAGTACGTGCTGTTTTGACCTGCTGCAAATATGATCCATAGCAGGACACCAGCTTCTGTCAGCGATGGGGTTCAAGCAAGGTGACTGTGACCACTTTAGAATCTTCCAGGACGACTTCTACAACCGAGCCTGGGTGGACTTTGAAGCCTCGGGCTTCAGTGGACCTTCCAACAGGGCAAGGATCCCAGTCATACCTCAGCTTGCTCACAGATGGCACAATGTTTTCTCTTGGGATGTCCTGATGCTTGAATTCATTTTGCCTGCCAAATGCTTCAGGTTTCCAGTGCCAGAGGAAGAAAAGCCTCAGGACATCACTGAGCCACTGAGCCATGTACGCTGGCTGTTCAGCGTACATGGTGGCTTGCTTCTTCTTCTTCATATTGTGCTTTTGGAGTAGTCAGTAGTGGTGCAGAAAGGAACTGTAGCCTGAAAACCTTCACAGTTTAATGTACCTTACTGTGTTAACTGAAACCTCAGTGCCTCGTGCCACCAAGTGTTGCTGTACATCTTCTTGAAGGTTTTTCTCCATCCCCCTTTCTCAGAAATTTGATTGCCACCCTGGATTATTCTACCATGTCCAGACAGCGTAGCCACTCCTCCTTCAACTTCCCTTAACTTTTTTGACACTTTCTCTTTTAGCCATATTTCTCATATTTTCATACAATCAAACATGACTCTCAACAGACCGCTTGCCAGTTTAGATATGTGATGTGATGTAGGGAGGCTGTGGATCAGGAGGTTGAGCAGTCGTCTACCAGTCGTAGGATCGGTGGTCGATTCCCAGCTCCTCCAGTCATATGTCGAAGTGTCACTGAACCCCAAGCAAGCTACCATCAGTGTGTGTGAGGGAATGGGTGAATGAGAAGCAGTGTCAAAGCGCTTTGAATACACATGAGGTAGAAAATATCAGTGCAGATCATTTACTTACAGTGACTATTAAAAGTTGCATTTTAAACAACTGTTACTTGTGTTGAGCCATTACATTCTTTGATTTTTTCAACTGAAAGTTGAAATCCAAGTTACAGGGAAGGTTGAATAATATTGAATGTGACTGTATGTGTTTCTATCTCATTCTTGTTGTTTGCCAGGTTACCACATCCTCTTTATCATCCTTCATTACCTCCAGTCTTCTGTTCTGCATCCTCTCTTGATTTCCTTGCGTCTCTTTCGTCCCCTTTTCCTCCTCTCTTGTCTCCTCTGACTCTCTCTGACTTCTCAATCTCCTCCTTCCTCCATCTTGTCACATCTCCCCCTCTGTCCTCTTTCTCTGTCACTATTACTCAGCGTCAGCTGAAAACAATCAAAGGTAAATTTAAATTGGAGAGAATTAAAATGGCCTCAAGAGGCATTAAAAAGCCCAAAATGAGAAAAGTCAAACTAGGGAAAGAGTGATCAACAGGTTCATCTTATTAAAGAGTGAGTGGAAAGGGCAGAGGTATATCTTATGCTACTTTGATATTCTCTCAAGGGAGACAATTTGCGATCCTCTGCTAATAACATGAGCAGACTATTCATTATTATTCACCTGTCAGGATCCTGGGATGAGCCCAGCTTGGCTGTTACTCTTGTCTAGAGTTTTGACAGACTCAAGTGGCCTTATTTATTTAAGGTCTTGGCTAAGTTTGGGTTCGGCTCTTGTTTTATCAATTGGGTAAAAATTCACTTCAATCACTTTCAATAGGCTTATGTCTACAGCCTTTCCCCGGCATAGATGTAGACAGGATTGCCTCCTGGGCTTTTTGTTCTAGCAATTGATCCCCTAGTGGAAGCAATTAGGCAAGACCCAGTGAATCAGGCAACCCCTAAAATGTATCTGCTAGTGGATGATATTATTCTCAATTTAACATATCCATACAATTCTCTTGCAAATTTGCAGACACCTGGTTGAACACGGATATAAAGTGAAGTTTGGCTACATAAAAAAATGTGAGTGATTCCCAAACGGCAGTAATTAACAATGAAAAAATGTGCATAAACCTAAAATAAAACCATGAATAAAATAGAATAGATCTGGACTGGAGTTCACTAGCTGGGGGCCACTGGTTCCTTTGCCTAGAACACTTGAGACAAAATACTCTGCCCACATACCTCAGTTAACTCAATGTGAAATCTGAATCTGAAGAGAAATTTCCTCTACAGTAGTTGTAGGCAAACCAGTTGATTGACAGTTCAGCAGCTTAAAATTGAACTGCTCATCTAATCTTGTTGTAGTTATATTTTGCCTCAAATCTTACCACAGGCTACAGTTGAAAGAGGCTGTGTGGTTTAATCGTTCTGATCAGGCTTAAAATTATAGCATTATATTACAACTGACCCTTGCAAAGTTAAGCATAGAGCACTTACACTATATCATATATATAAGAATTATTACCAATACATGTTTACATATGACATATTAACATCAGTGTTTGAGTATCTATTGCAAATAAATAAAGCTATAAATATTTATAATAGTTACTTTTTGCACAGGCCTGGACTTCCAACAAAACCCTTTTCTGTTCTATAGCTAAGATCATTACTTAGAACCTCTCTGGGATTTTCCTTTTCTTTCTATGATCAGTATTTACTCCTTTTGAATAGGTTTTGCCTTAAGTTTAATTATGGATGGGATGAGTGGTGGGAATCTGTAATTGTGTTTTTGTGGTTTTAAATACATATTTCCACAACAAAACTTAAAATATTCCAAAAAAAAGGAGGAATAAAAAAAGGAGACAGAAGAAAAAGATAGAAGGAAAGGAAGCTCTGATGACCTTAAATAACTAAAATGACGTTTGAGGTTGAGTTTACTGACATTTTGTAAGTGCATCTGAAAATAACTGAATACAAAACCCTTGACAAGAATAAAACTGAACTGAAAACCTGACACAAACTCAGGCACAGAGAACTGGTGGCTCATATATGTCTGTTATCTATGTTAACAAAATGCTGCCACCACAAAAAAACCTCATCTATAATGGAGATCGCCTCAGCTTGTGTTATTATTGGATACGTTAGCTGGTGTAAATTTTCTCCAAACATCCACTGAGGTGTTATATCCGGACATCTCTGTCCCACTGGGTTTTCTCTGTAATGAAACACCCCAGCTGTCTTCCCTTCATGTTATCTCTTCTCCCACTGCACACAACATATGTGGCTCTCAGGTATAGCGCCGCCCTTGTCTCCAGGTTCAGTAAATAAACCGGGCTGAACTTCAGCAATAGCAGCCACTTGGCAGGTTATAAACGCTGTTTGGTTAACCCATGCCCTTCTGCCCGGAACATCCCTCTCGCCATCTCGGTATGTGGATGTATAGACACAAATATACACCCAGGCTCAATTTACCATGTGAGTATAGCCCTTCTCCTGACTACATTCCACTATCATCTCATAGCAAGTCAGACAGAGATTTGTTATTTTATCTGTTGTGAAGGCTGATAATTACTGTGTCCAGGACACACTGCAGGACCTACTCAACACGCTGTGGTATGAGTGTGCGTGTAGAGTGAAAAGAACAAGGGGAATGTGCACGTGTGTGTCAGCACTTGGAATACGTGCAGAAAAAAGTGAGAGTGCTTTTATCTTCCAGTTTATAGTTTCATTCGATGAGGCAGAATGTGTGCAACATTCACACCACCTTGTCTATGTGTGTATAGGTATGACTGCTACCTTTGGGATGAAAACTACAGTATGCTAGAGGAAGGCCTGCCTGCTTGGATTAGGCTCCTCATTCTGCCTGTAGTTTATGTTTAAGAGCTGTGGATGGAGAAAAGAAAACAACATGGCAGACACAGAACGTAGATCTGTAGGAACCTTTCCCACAGTTCTGATGCCAGATAAAAAGGTCAGATGAGAAGATATTGTCCTATAAAAACACAGATAAAAAATCATGGCTGGTAAACAGTATCATTTTTTATGCTGTTTATTGTTGTTATTCTTCTTCTTCTTCTTCTTCTTCTTCTTCTTCTTCTTCTTCTTCTTATTATTATTATTATTATTATTATTATTATTATTACACAGACTTCCACACTAAAAGTTGTATTACAAATTTATGCAAGATCTGAAAGTGGAACAACAAGCAGTACACTAACATTTAACATGTTTGAAATGTAACATGTTTGAAATACATTGTCATTATATTAATGATGAACCAGAATGAAAAACAAACATGACAGACTGAACTGCTCATTGTTATACATGTCTGATGCTGCAGGTTGACCAGAGGCTGGTCTATGGATGCTCCTGAGCATCTGAACAGAGGAGATGAATTCACACAGAAAACAGTATGAATGCAACACTTTCCTCACTCATTGCTGAAATGCTAATTAACATAGATAATGAGAAATTATATCATTATGGTAAAAACTAGTAAAACCTACCTTGGTATTTCTGTATTATTACTGGTACAGTTTTACTTTTTGAAACTTTGTGAGCAGATGAAAAGTTAAAATTATTTCCATATGTGTTATGACCAGCGTCTGGCAGTGACGGTCTGACTTCACAGTCAGTGCAGAGGTCTCTTAATGAACATTAGCAGCTTCAGAGTGACTGTGGTTCAGCTGCAGGACGGCCCCCTTTAAAACTGTAACTGTGCAGCAGAGTGTGACAGAGGGTACAAATTAATATACATATCAGGATGCAAGGTGAATGTAACAATTTGTCTTGTTTCATTAATGTGATTTGTAATTGACTGTAATGAGATTGTAATTGTGTCTGTGGCACAGTACAGATGTAAGAAGTGTGAATTATTGTGCTTAATGTTAACATATTTTATATGACCCTCCCACATAGTTGAAAGCCTACCGTACAGAGATGCCAAGGTTTCATCCATCTAGTGCCACACTATGGGTGTTTACTCCATGATCTATTGATGTTAGTTAAAATACTGCTGTTCTGTTTTGTTACAGCAGGACAGCGATGATGATAATGTCCCACCTGTCATTCACTAGTCCACAGTGAAGTGCTTTTACTGATTAAAACATTTTTATTATTTTTTTTTACTTATGTTTAAGATGATTTGTAACATCTCACTTCTCTGTCTCTTGTCTGTGTCTCACTACACTTACGAAAAAGAAGTATATTCAAGTATACTATTAGTATACTTCTTTTAAACTAAAAATGAGCAAGTATACTTTCAGTATACTTTTTATGTACTTATCAAAGGTAAACTAAAAAGTGG
>OMLM01005698.1:1335-20799 GCA_900302695.1 Helostoma temminkii | reverse complement strand
TTGATGGTTTAGTAAGACTGCTAGGTGTTAGACAAAGCCCTGGTTTGAAGCTTTATACAGGTTACAGTTGTAGTATATAGTATATCTGTCTACGTGTAATTAAAGGAAAATAGTCTAAACACTTGTATAAAAAAACAGCAGATAATCTTCCTGTTTGGTCTACAAATATTATTTAATCCAGTGACCTTTTTTACTATGACACCTGAAAGTTATGCCTCCGTCCTGTTTTTTTTCTTCTTTTGCTTCCCCAATAACAAACAGTTTCCGCTCATATTGTATATGGTATATCACTTTACTACTTACTTAAGGACTGTGTCTGTATGAAAGTGTCTATAATGCCCAGGGAATAGTGAAAACAACAATCTGCACAGATTGTCTCTTGCAAAGTTTCTCTAAGACAGCAGCTTTTCAGTTTTGAGAGGGATAATTTCTTCGACACATTCCAAACGTGACTAGTTTAACTATCTTAAGCTATTAATCTATAGCTAAAAAGTGTAGATCATTACCTACAGATATCACTACTATGAATAAAGGGGAATTCGTCCTGTATGCCACTGAGCATTTTTAGTTCTTGCTTAACAGTGTGTTGTACTTGACAAAAATGCACTGAGAGAGGTGACTTTAACACAGTGGTTGGAGAAGGTATTTAATTCATAAATGTAAAATAAGTTTCCTGAAGTTTCATAGTTCTTTTTTTACTTGATCTCCAATGGCATCTGAGCAATTTCAATGAAAACTATCAAACATATATTTTCCGCTGTTTGGGAAACATGCTTATAGGCTATTTTTGTCACAGTTACATGAGAATATTCATACCTAACTCATTTGGAGTATCGGTTTTATATTAAATATGAAGCTACATAGCAGCAGGTTAGCTTAATTAATACAGCTTAATGCAGGGGAAAACAACTAGCCCAGTTAAAACAAAAAAGTCAACTACTGGCACCCCCATGTCTCATGGCCAAGAAAAAAAAAACAAAAAAACGTCAGGTAGCAAGTCTGTCTGTCTTCCCATTTCCAGTCTTTATGCTAGGCTAGGATATCAGCTCTGGATGTAGCTTCATTACTTACTTACTTTATTACTTTATAGATACTATCTAGCTCTATCTCTGCATGCAGTCTTTCCCTAACCCTTAGAAAATCTACCTACCACCATTGACTAAGCTCACCAATTAACATATTATCTCATTTATTTATTCCTAAAAAGAAACTGTAACAACTTTTGGCAAAAAAAAAATCTGCCCCATATCCGTGTTTTCAAGAGATACAGGCTAGGTTAGCTGTTTTGCATTGTTTTCAGCCTTTATGCTAAGCTAGGCTAATTGGCTGTACATTTTCTGTAAACTATTAAGAAGAAAGCCAGTAAGCCTATTTCCCGAACGTCAAGCTAATTACTCAAAATCTCTTGACAGAAGGGTGAGGAACTACAAACAGTAGGTAAGGTCACACGAGAACGTGCAAGATAGTAGCAACATCATCCAGGCTAGTTTAAACTTTACATATTTAGCACCTCAAGTTCGATCTCAAACAGCACTGTGGCCTGAGAGGATCTTTCTTCGTCATTTTTATTTTATTACTAAGCATGTTAGTGGTGTCTGTTATACTTAACATATACAGTTCCTGTTAATATTAGATTTCCACTCATTATCTTGTCATATATGCCATTTTCCAGTGAAGCTTTAATGCTTAGTGCACTTGTGAGGCTCAAGAAAGGCATATTGCTCTTCATGTGTTACTGTGGAATATAAGATGCCTATGGTAATAAGGCAGTGAAGCAAGTTTGTATTTAGTAGGAACACTGAATAAAATCATATGCCTTGAACTACATCTTCACAAATTCATTTATGTTTTTCACATCTGAATGGATTAAGTTTTACAATGTATCGCATGCCCACAGATTCTTGTGTGTACTAGAAGGTTTCGATGGATTCAGATGAACTCGTGTGTACTTGAATTTTGATTCTTTCAAAATAGCACCCTCTTTTAAGAATGTTTATACCAAACTGGAGCAGAAAAGGCTGAAATAGCACACAGGCATCCTCTCGTCACTACCATTAGTGTTTACTAGATTTTCCCGACTTTCCAGATTTGCTAGCTTTAGCAGCTTTGGTAGCTTTGATGTCCATCTTGGTCTTCTGGATACGAGAAAAGATTTCCTTAAAGAGGGCCTTGTACTCTGGAGTGTTCTGTCCCAGCCGCTTGTCCACTGCCTCTACCTGCTTGCTGATGCTCTCAATGGCCTCAGGAGTGGAGGGTGATTGGGTGGGGGTAGGTGGAGGTGCTGGGGTGGGGCCCATGGCACAGTCTTTCATGGATGGATCTCGGGACACAGGTCGGGAAGTCTGGACCTCGGCATGACACAGGCTCTCCTCATGGCGCCTACACTTGCCTAACAACTCCTCATACTTCTCCAGTAAGGCGTGGTACTGCTCATCCACCTCTCTGAGGATGGACATCCCTCTCTTTCTCACGCTGTTGGCGTGAAGAGCATAGCTGCCTCTCCTGCGGCCAGAGGCGTCACGAGCCACAATGGCATTCAGTGCTGTATCGCTGCAGCTCTTCCTCACAGGGTTGGACTCAGGTAAAGCCTCACCTCCACCACCTTCAGTCCCCTCCCTTACACCTCCTCCTGTGTCCCCGATCTCCACTTCCAGAAAGGTGTCAGTCTCTGGGGTGCTATTGAGGACAGTCTGAGTAAGAGTCACTCCATCGTCCTCGCTGCTCAGCAGGAAAGTTCGAGCGTGACGTAGCTGCTGCAGCTCCTGTAACTCCACCTCCAATTCCCTTACCCTCGCCTGGCAGCTCTCAGCATCCTGGGTGCAAAGACATGGCACGATTTTCAAAACCACAGTATAATGTCCAGCTCTGTGACAATGTAAGCAATGAAAAGGGAAAAAGTGTTGGAGCATCAAACTTAGCAATGCTGTAGGGATTACCAACAGGGCCCTCAATGCCCACTGCCCTGCTTCTTTTCCAACTAGGAGGTAGCTCGATAACAAGCAGGGCAGGAGCAGGTATTAAATACTTAACGATCTTAATAAATGATAATATACACACATATAATGTGTGTGTATACAAATAATGTGTGTGTAATCACGATACCTGCACCCGTGTCTGCAGCCGGGAAAACTCAGCCAGCAGGATGTTGCACTCCCTCTCCACCCCTTCCCTGCGACCCCTCTCGGTGCGGATAGCTGCTCGCAGGGCCGACACCGCCTCCCTCAGATGCTGGTTCTCCTCTTCGAAAGGCTGACGCTTCGCATCCATAGTAAAGCTTTCAGCTCTGCCCACCACAAACTCATCCTCATATCTATCAAAATGAAACATATATTGTTATTTCTTTACCGGACGTGTTTTTGTTTTCGTAACAACTGTGGGAGAAATAACCTGGATAGTACCTGGGAGCTGTGCAAAGCTCCCTCAGGCAGGGGAATGAGTGGATGGTCTTGCGCCGTTCTCTCTTCTCTCGCCTGACTCTGAGCTGCTCCATGGAGCGAAGCTGCTCCACCTGTCCTGAAAGAGCCTCCACCTGGTTCTGCAAAGTCTCGATGGTCCCTGTTAGCCTGATCGAGCATTAAAAGCAAACGTTTAGCGAGTAAACGAGGAGAATGAAGGACAAGAGACAACTTCTAGTTCAACTTACCTCTCTATCTTTTGTTGCGAGGCCTTGCTGTCCATCACCAGTGTGTGGTTGGTGCGTTCCAACTCTCTGGCTGTCCCATCCAGCTGCTCATACACTTTGGCATGCTGCTCGTTCATGTCCCGGAGAACCTCCAGCTGCTTCGAGAGGTACTAAAACACATGCAGATGGCACATAACACTGGGCATACATATATATGTATATACATAAGCAAAACGTTTTTACTCAGACATCCAAATTTTAAACAACAGCACAGGACAAAAACAGCTTTTGCTGGCTGTCTGACATGAATTTATGTGTAATTTGCATGCATGCCATGGTTCTTTTATTAATTATCAGGATTTCAAAATAAATATAAAGAGAATTAGTTCATAGAGTTGATATATATATAATAACTAATGAATCTCCCTTCAGCGCTCTGTCATACCTCAATCTCTTGCACCTGCTCTTCATTAGTGATGTACATCTGCTGCAAAGAGTCCTCCAGCTCCTTGTTCCTCTCCAGAAGAGTCTTCCCCAGCTCAGCTGCTAAGTGGAGGTCTAGAAGTCAGAAGGAAATTAAGAAAGAGATGAGCAAATAAGTGACAAGTGCTTTAAGAGCTCTGTGAATTGAGAGAAAACTGATAAGCTCTTTAAGGAGGACAGGGAAAATAAGGTCATAACAGGTAGGGAAGAAGGAGGAGATGAAGAAAAAAGGCCATCGGCATGATTAACAGAGCACGTTGTTCTATTTTTGGTGAGGTTATAACAGGGTCTGGGACAGAATGATCAAAGGGCCCATTATGTTAACTCAGTCTGTCGTGATCCACTTCAATTACAGAGAGGGGTGAGCAGGAAGACAGAGAGACAGTGCTCCTCCCTGCAATGTGTCCCCATGCAGGTACTCCTCCTCTCTCTGCTGAATATGAAGGTCAATGATTGATGCAAAGATTATTTGGAGAGACACCTCTTCACTGCGATTACGACAGGAATAGACTGAGATGCTGGGCAGCTGCAATTAAATCTACATTGTTGACAGTGCATTTCTGATGTTTTTGCAGTTATTAATCTGCTGTGTCATTTTTTTTTTGTGCTTCATCTTACCTTCAATGTAAGATGAGTCACTGTCATCACTCTTTATTCTAAGTGTGCTCTGATTCAGCACAGTTGGTTTTCTACTATATATTCTTGGGTCGAGATGTGGTCCTGGGTCTGACTGTAAAAATGAATAGAGATTACTAGGACAGGCCTAAAGCTACCTACACTAACTCCTGATCTGCATCACTGTAAAATGTCATTACAATTGTGCCATGTTCAAATGGGCAAAACAGAGAATATGAAACCAAAAAATTCCTTTGTATTTTAGCTGAGTAATTTTCTGTAGTTTTTCTGTAGTTTTCTGTGCATGAAACCACCAAGAATTGAATATTTTTCTGACCAGATTTGATCCATTCTGTCAATATATATATATATGTTTTTGTTTTATACAAGTGAATGTTTAGTAGTTTACCTACCAATTACCAAACACCAGAGTTAGCAAACAGCTAATTACCAACAGCTCAAGAGGTAGATATTTTTGCCATGATCAGATGACATAATAAGAGAAAATGTTTTGTACAGCTGACTGTGTGTGCTGTATGTTTAAATCATCGACTGTCGATGCAACCTTTTGCTAGCGTGTTTGCTGTTCAAAGTTGTACATGTTAAAGTGTGTATTTGCTGAAAACATTGCATCTGATGAGAATTTCTTTTTTTCATGAAATGTCAGATACAAAAGTTATTTTTAGTTTAGTTTAGTTTAGTTTAAAATAAACTCAGAAGGAAAGAACTGGCTAAATAGCATTAGCAGTGTTAGCAACAATGGCTATAGAGATAAAGAAAATTATTTAGCAAATTAAAATGCACTTTCATCAATATTAAACGATTTTCTGTATCTGAAAATGACTCAGTAGACCATAAGGTAATGTCATTAGTGTACGTCTAGCCAGCATGTCTCATTAGGGTATAGGCAGAGCTCTGTAAGCTCTTAAAATCCTAACCAGGCTTGGACCAAACTGACTACTTAAAAACCAAATACCACATGGAAAACCAGGTAACCCAAACACTTTTTAGTGTCCACATTCAGACGTGGACTTTTGTTTGCCTGCCAGAGAGAGAAAGTGAACACTGCTCAGCCAGAGGCCTCAGTGACAAGAGAATAACAGAAATAAAAGAGGGAGAGAGACACAGTGAGTGTGGGAGAGGAGAAGAGAGCAAATCAATACAAATCACTGGACTAGCAAACAACTTAGCAAGTCAATACTCTGTACAGACAACTGTCCACTGTAGACCGATGTCAGGATTGGCGATTGACGTAGTGTGAGGGAGACATTTCCATTAGGCTCCAAAGAATCGGCTGCAAACAGCCGTTAGTGTGTTCAAAGACTTCAGCTGCGTTTTCACCCGCTTCACAATAAACACAAGGAGGGTTTGTCTTTTTTTTAAATCTATAGCTACATGTTCATATCAAGACAGTGTTTTAATTTATGCATTGTACTTGGTGATCCCCTCCACAGGCTGTATCTTTTGGTAGATCCGTATCACCCATGAGATTCACTGGAATGTGGAAAACAAGACCTCTCCTTTTTTCTGTTTTGCAGAGCAGACTTCTGAACAGAAAAACAGAAACGTTCAGCAGCCGGACGTGAATAACAGCAGGACACTTTTCTTTTTCTGTTATTAACTGCTCTGATGCATGTGTTCCAAAGCAGCACTATGTTCAATTCAATTCATTTATATAGCACTAAATCATAACAGTCATCTCAAGGCACTTCACATATTAAGGTTGAGACGTTACATAGTTTATTAGAGAGGAACCCAACAAGCACTGGGCAACAGTAGAGGAAAAGCTCCCAGAAAAATGGATCCTTTGCTTTTAACATTCTGTCCTTAGATGGCTTCTGCTCTTATTAAGCTGTAACACGAGCATTTAAACAGTCGAGGAAGCCTTTCGTGAGATGTCAAACCAACAAGCCTCAAGTCTTGTACATCCATGTATTTGTTTCTTGGACTTGAGCCAGTAGAGGATCTGGCTAACACACAATGGCCCTAATTAAAGAAGCAACCTAATTACATGTCTGCATGTAACACGAGCAGTAACTACAATACAACAGATTTTTACATACTTTTTTACATTCAACAGCAGGACTCAGCTTTCCAAGCTTGATAGATTTAGTGTTTTATCTCCAAATAAATAAAGCGATCAAAAACTAGAAAAGTACCACTGGACAGTGAATGAAATATTTTATTCACTACATGCACACAATACACAGTATGCACCTAAATCTGATAACCCCACTTCTTTGATTCTATATTTAACATTAAGTGTCTCTCTTCTCTCACAGCAGTTTCTCTCTTTTTCTTTGATGATTGCTGTGTCTAAATTCTCTATAATTAGTATTGAATTACATGAAACTTGATATTTGGTAAATAAGAAATCACAATGAATGCGATATCATGATATGAGACTGTGGTCATTTGTGCTGCAGTTTAAGAACCTTGAGAAGATGGAAGTGCAACATTCCCCCTCCACCAACCCACTACCATGTCGTGCATATTAACAGTGGCTCACCAATGTCCACACATTGGATATAAGATCCTGGCAATGAGATATTTCTAGTCAAAAAAAAAACAACTTCTTGCTTTGTCTGTGTGCTCTATGTTAAGTAGCTGTGTTTGAATAGGATTCTGCATGTGTCTGATTTGGTACCGGACTGCTGTGTACTACCCTAACATGGATTTCAACCTAAAAGTAATACATTTAAATACACAGAACTCAAATATCCATCTTTTATTACTTCTTTTGTGGTCCATGACCTATCTGTCCATCTGATTTATTAAATAATTATTTCAGTGTTTCTATAGTAAGACATGATACCATAAGACTCTGGGTACAGCATGGAAGTTAAGTTCAATGACAGAATTTTATTTATTATGTATGTACATATGTACTTTTTTATTTTGCCATGTTTCCCTAAAATAGACATTGTTCAAATGAAACCTTGCAAAAGAGCATTTTTCTCCCAGACTTCCCAGTCAGAGTCATTGGTTTGCCAGTAATTCCTGATTGGCAGTGGTGCCTCTCTCTGAAGGACTTGTGGCGACTTAAAATGTCACATTAGCTCAGGCAGTCTGCACTTTAAAGTCTCTACTCCATCTAAGACACTGCTCATTTTTACACCAACCATTCTGGCTTTCTGTCTTTTTGATTCCCTCTCTCTGTTCTTCCCTCCTCACCAGCTCCCAGAATAAAGACTACTGAGAATCTATTTTTATCCTCAGGCCGATGGGATGTGTGACATTTTGCTCACAGGAAAGGATCTGTCTAATAAATGACATCATGATTGCAGGAACGCACAGGCTTGTGTGTATGTGTGTATTTCTTTCAGATAAAAAAGACAGACAGGAAATGAAGTAAGTGGAGCAGGTCTTTGATGAATGATGAGCCATTTTTAGCTAATGGTGCTTGTCATTCATATAATAATGAGGATTATCATATATTTTAGACAATAATAATGTTTACAGGTAATAATAAGAGACGTTTTCTAATTTTTATGATATACAATAGTCAAAAGTCAAAATATAACACGTACAGTTACTGACAATGTTACTGCATGGAGCAGATGGCCTTAATAGACACGCACATGCAGAGGTCAATTAGAGTGTTTTGAGTTAGGCTGATAACACTGAAGAGAAAACTGTTCTGCTGGATATTTCTTACTTCTGCTACCTGCACATCAGCTGCTAATATGTTGTTTTTATATTTTACTGACTTTGTTAAAGACCTGAAATCCAAAATACATGAAAATAAAATACAAAACAATGCTTAAAAAAGGTTATCACTTTAAGAAAGCTCGGATTTTGCAGGACTGTAATGACAAAGGTGGACAGAAAACTGACTTCTTCTTGTCCAGGTATCTAGAAAACATACATTCTTTTATTATTCAGGCTAAAATGAAGGGCAGGTTCTACTGAAATTGTGAATACACAGATGTTTTTTAGGAGCTTTATTATTCCATTTCAGACAAATATAATATAAAATGTCAATATGTCACTAAAAATCTGCATCTGCACTTTTCTATATTATTTATTTAGACTAATACAGCCTATAATAAGTGATGATCTGTCACACTGGTGCTACAAGGCCTCGCTTGGCATGCTTTCAATGCATTGTTGTCAGTGAAGCAAAGCCTGCACCTCCTTCGCACTGTAGACAGTAGCCTGTCTAACTGACTGCACTGGATTTAAGGAAAAGGCTCCGCATGACATCGCCGTCTCCTCTTGACAGAGAGCCTTTGTTAAGTGGAGCCGGCGCCAGCATCTGACAGAGGGGATGCTGCGTGCGGTGAGGATGGTGTCTTGACTTACCCTGCTCCAGGTCCTGCTGATCGTACCACGGCTCTTCCTCTTCGGTCACGAATTCCTCCATTCTCCCTGAGTTTAGCATGGGTGACCTCCTCTTCCTCAGCCCGGGAAACCACAGAAACAGTCCCCCCTGTGCGTGAACAATAGAGGCAGGGTCCTCCAGAAAGCAGCGGCCGCTCCTTCAAGCTGGAGCTGCGCGCAGTTGTGTTGTGGCTCTACGTGTTTCCTCTTTCCTTCCTCCCCCCTGTTTCCTCTCCACGGTCACTCCCCCCTCTCCTCCTCATCCCCCACCATCACCGCCCATCACCGGCCCATCCCGGTGCTCAGAGCCGCTGCTGCTGCGGCTGCTGCAGATGATCCTCAAACGTGGCAGTGACGTTGCAATAGCAGGACTTCCTATCTGTTTTCAGCAGCAGAACCGGGAGGCGTTCACGTGCTGCTCGTTAGCTTCAACGTTACAGTTTTGGTTCCAGGTGCGCCCTACATTTGTACACGCGTGAAGATGACATCATTAACGGAGAGCTATTTGTCTGTTTAAAGGTAACCACGTGGTTTAAGATATACTAAATTATTATAAAACATTTCAGACAGCATTGAAACAGCATCACCTCATACATCTGACTAGTAGAGAGTTTAAGTCAAGGTTTATCATAGTTATTGTAATAAAGGGCACAGTTATTGAAGTCAGTTAACACAGCACACACAAAACAACTGAAGAACTAACCTGTACACATAGACCTCTGACAATGCTGCTTCCATATTGGTCCTATTTATACAGGACTGTCAGTGTTCATGGATGGGACGTCTGTGAGGGATAATGGCGGCCTACTGTTGCATTTAAACCACTCTGTCTGTCTACAGTCTGTATCAGTGAATAAAATAATGTTAATGTAAATATCTCAGGTTGTGTTGTTTGCTCGTGCAATAGTTTGAAAATGTGTAACACGTCACTGTTGCAGTGGTGCAGGCAGGGGCAGGAGTAGGTGACAGGGGCATGCAGTTAGGTTACATGCAGTGTGTTTACATGCAGTTAAGAAGTCAGATTACTCAGGGAAACCAGGTTTCTCTAATAATTGGGGAACAAGCCTATATGGGAGTTAAGTAACCTGATTACTGGAAATCTGTGCATACATCCAGCAGAAGAGTAATCTGATTTCTTCGTCAACTCTGGCTTATTTAAGAAGTGTGGTTTGCAGTATGAGACAGAACAGACTGCTTCTTGCTGTGTGAAATCAGGTTTTTCTAATCCTCTACCCCGATTAGGGAAAATAGGTTTCCTGTTTACAATACAGTTAAAAAATCATCTTACTGGAGAAAGCTACAGTGGCCACAACTTTCACAAATGTGAAAGCACTTACAAAAACAAAACGTGCTGCAAATCACGAAACACAAACAAAAGTCAAAGCACAAACAAAAGGGAAACGGGCGGGAAATCGCAAAATGCAGCTAAAACAAAAGCATGTACGAATTCAAAACGCTGCAAATACAATATCCTCAAACGGAAGTGCTCTACACTAGAGGCAGTAATGAGCTCATGTGAACCAGTGGCTACACAGACCAGGACAAACCAACAACCAGTAATACATCCTTGGTACTACACTCCAAAATTACCCCTGTCCCGAGACAGCTCTGTACAGAAGATACAGGTTTCTGTGACTAGAAGTGCACCAACAAAAATATTTTATCACATTTTATTTTCTACCCAAATCTTGCTAAAAGGAAATATAGACTTAACTAACTATACTATGCTACAATAAATAAGGAAAGGAAAAAGAGGTTAATTAAAAATTAATGAGATATATGTAACAAATTAATTTTTAAGATTAAAAGTTTAATTTTAAAGTAAATAATTGTGTAGCGCATTCTGTCTGTGTAGCCACTGGTTCACACAAGCTTTTTAATTTAATTTGGATTCAATCTAATGCTGCTGACATGATAAAAGCTGTGAAACTGTGTGTTTTAGGTTCAGCACCACAGGAAACTACAAACTACCAATACCAAAAACTGTACCTTTTTATATCACTTACTTTGTTAGTTAGAATTATGGTGTCTATGTCTATGGTGTCAATGTTGACCCCATATAGTATAAAAATATACTCAACCAGTAAAAAATGCATGTGTAATGAAATCATGAAGTGTTTCTCAGCTGTATTGTTGAGCTACACTGCAGCTGAGTGAAATGTGCACTCTAACTGCAGCAAAATCTCTACTGAGCTCCCACACTGCTACAAAAATGTCATGTGGTATTTACACCAGCAGAGGGTGAGCTGGAGTTATTGAATTATTTGTCGTTATGGCAGCACCATAGATCGCTCTTTGTACCCCAATATCTATGCAGGAATTAATTGTGTCCCCACACAGCTCCATCCTATTATTGTTAAATTGTGTTATTCTTATATGGGGTTAAGTACATAGAACACAAAACAAAAGAACTGCTCGTGTGTGTTGGTTTTTAGAAACTTACATCAAATAATGTCCTTTAGCAAAGTTCAACAACTAAATAAGAGAGATTCAGATGGAAATAGCATGTGCATCAGAAATAAAGCATGGTACAAAGGGCCTGTTTGTGCAACCCTGAGTTACTGACGTGTTCAAAATCCTCTGCTGTCACTCAGCCACGTGTCAGTTTGTATGACACGATGATAACTATAGCGCAATCTGACACTCATGCAGATGGCACCATAGAATTAGATCAGAGATTCAGTCAGAAAGAGTTTACTCACTGGAGAGGCTGTATGACAGGGATTTGTGGCAGCGACTGTGTACGCTGAAGGGCTCGGGTTGAGTAACACACATTGAAAAAGTTGCTATTCATAAAGTCAATCTGACAATGTAAGTTATGCAGACGATTGTGAATGTGAATGAAGGATCAGTTTGTTGAACACCACATACATCGTTACATGAAAAAGAAAAAGAAAACATGATTCAATGCTGAATTCAGAACTACTTTGGTTTAGTTGAAAGTACAGAGAAACTTAGGGATTTAGCAGTTCAGATGGAAATGATGAAAGCAATATGTGTTACTTCCCTCCCATTACAGATGCATCCGACCAACAATGGGAGATGGTTAATCGGTTGAGTCATTTTTCTAGCTAATGTTGTGGTGAAAGCTGACACATGCTGAACACAGGAAAAAGAATTACAAAATAAGGATGGTGGAGCATTTTAGATCTGTAGAAGTGGGATTGTTGTTGTCATAAGTCAGTTGAAATGGACTTTATTAAACACACAGCTACAGGCACACACACACACACACACACACAATGTAGATGAGCCCTAATGGAGTTCATCTTAGGTCAGTTAGATAATACTATTCACACACTCAATCTGCACATATTGTTACAAATCACAGTAAGCACACCAGCAAATGCTGCAGTTTCTTGGAACTTGTAGCAATAGCTTCATATCATAATCATAAGTCTCTGCATGCTGCCTTTTCTATAGTAACACCAAGAATGGGAGCTATAAGAGTACAAGAAACGTTTAGAGGGAACTTAAATCATTACTGTGCTGACAACTTTGGTATACTGTTTACACTGAAATACCATGTCTCACTATCTCTCACTATCAGACACTAATATGCTATATTCTCTGAACTTTTTCACACTTCACTAGGTGTGAAGATATGGTTTAGGTTTTACGTTTTTATTTGGGGTATAGTATAGTATGGTATAAGGAGCTCATGCAGTGTTTATGAAGGCAAAATTTGAATGAAAAAACATTGTGTTGTTTATCTAAAGACGTTCATCATTTCCTTTTTTTCTGAGACTCCTTGGCTTTTAACTATGCAAAGCAAGCAAAGCATGCTTACATTTCCTTAGCATGCACACATGTGTATGTATACACTCTTATAACATAGACTATAACTATGTCAGAGTGTTTTCAGTCTGCTTTCAGTGTTCTTTTCAGCCAGCCTCATGAGGTGGTCACCTGAACAATTTCGGGGTTGTCCATTCCAGGGGACTATTTCATGAATCTGATGAGACAACGCCAAGAGTGTGCCAAAGCTAAACGTAGCTAAATTGGACAAAGTAATAAAAGAATAAAATATAATACATACACTGCGAACCTGTGACAGACTGGCAGCATGTTCAGGGTTATCCCATCTCTCACTCAATGACAGCTGGGACAGACTCCCGCAGCTCTGTGATCTGTAAGAGGAAAAAGTGTGTAGGATAATGGGTAGAAACATTTAACACATTTTCGTTGACTACATAATATCCATATGTTCATAATCAGGTGTCATCTCAAGATCTCAATCTCAATCTCTTCAGCAGTTTCTGATGAAAACAATGAATAAAGGAAAAGCACTGAAGCAAAAGGTGTGTCCAATGAAGTTTCCCTCAGGATGTGAGTAAGATTCATAACTTTACTTTCATAATCTTTCCGCACTTCCAGTTTTCTGCAATGCACAAACTCTGTTGTGCTCTGATAAAGATATAGGAAACAACCTAACCTAACATTCAGGTTACACCAAGGCACATAGTTGACACACATCAGCCAAGCTGTTTCAGAAAATAAACAACAATAAAGGGTAAGGAACAGCCTCATTGTTCTTCTTTTATTCTTTGCAGGGCCCTTGCTGTAAAACCGGAGACTCTGCCTCTGATTTAGATGGAGGAGAAACTCACAGAAAGGAATTCAGCCTCCAATGCATTTATAACTAGTGTGTCGTGCAAATTCCCACCCCGTGCAGATGCTGGAAACAAACGTGAATCAACAGCGTATGCAAACGTATATGCTCTTGAGAATTATTAGAGTCAGCTGGAGGGACACCAGATGGATGTACTGACATACACACATACACACCACCCCCTGCTCCTTTTAGAAGGAGCCTTGTCTCCAGGGTGACCGAAGACAAAAAAAAAAGAGGCCCTGGCACAGCTGGTCTCTAGCAACAGAGAGAGGGAGGAGGAAAAAAACAGTGAATGAGTGTTCATATGTACAGACAGGACAGAGGGTGAGGGGGAGTGAGAGACGGCGTAAGCAGCAGTGAACGAGTCACTTTGGGAAGTGGTTGGAATGGGGAGAGGGTGAAAGAGGAGGAGGAGGAGGACAGGGAGGAGGTACACAAACTCCCTGAGAACAGGAGTCAGTAGTCACAGTCCGAGAAAGTGAACACACACTGCAGAAGACAAGGTTACGGCAAATTACTTCCAAACAGTGTTGGTCTTTCAGTCGCAACTGGAGCAGGTTAATTAGATGAAAAGCCTGAGATCTGAAGGCACCACGAACAAACTTAAGAAAATCTAATTGGAGGAGAAGAGAAAGGGGGAGTGAAGAAGAAGAGAGGAAGGCGCTAAGGTCTGTTAAACATTGTGGGGGTGATTTAATGTGCCACTCAGTTTGGTTCTCCTTTCAGAAAGTAGTTAAGCAGAGGAAATAGTGACACTAAAAGAGAGGTTTCACACATTCACGTCAGGGTAAGAGCTTGTTTTTTGGTTTTCGGTATTTACTGCACTTTAAACTTTAAAGTCTTTTGCATTAAACAAAACAAAACAAAAACAAATACTGATTTTATGTATTTTTCTTGCCAGTATGCAAATACTTAATTTGACGCAGATGAAAAACAACAACTCTACTGAGGGTTCGAGCAGCTTCTTTAATGTTACACAGTTCTTTACCGTAGCCACAAACAGTTACTGTGTTATTATTATTTCTGCAGCATGTTTCCGTCTGTAAATGTGTTCTACTACGTATGAAACATGATGTGCGTGCTCACTGGAAAGACCATCTGGTTGAGATTTATTGCATGGACTTAGATCAAAAAACATAACAAGGTTATATGCAATTGTGAACTGAAGTAAATATATGTATACACATATATAAGTTATTATTAAAAGCAAATTGCTCAGTTTTGGATCTGGTTCTGCCTAGACTGCAATGTGAGGAAGTGTAGGTTTTCCTGTAAGTTCATTTCTAGACGTCTAGCATGCCAACCACAGACAACAGCACCAAGAAAAAAAGATAATGAAAAAAAAACTACTACTACTACTTATTTATGTTTCCATCATTCACCAAATAATAATAGATAAAACTGCACTGTAGTACAACATAGTATGTGTATAGCAAGATATAATGCGTTTGTGCCGTTCTAAATTAATGTGACAATAAAGTGTGAGAAAGATCAGCACAGCAACAGTCTTAACTAAAACTTTTGGAGACATCTATCAGTATGACCAATGTAATTATATGTTGCCTAGCAACGCAAGCAGCAGAACCTCTGAGGTACAGTAGCTAACTTTTATGATATTTTAAAACATTTTAAAAGTATAGTTATGCCAAAGAATGACCAAATACTGTTTTGATTCAATGTCATATGGCATTTTGTTGATAACTGTCCATGATTTAAGTTTTTTAATACCTGCTTTGTGGCAGGTGAACAGAAGAAGCTAAATGTTAACAGTTAGCTAGCTAATGCTAATCAAATGAAAGATAGCTTAGCTTAACGCTAGCTAGCAAGATAGCTAGGCTAGCCTTAGATGAAGCTAATTTTTTTTTTTCTTTGTGTGTTAATTGTAATGTAACATTGAACATTTTAGTGAGTCTGTTTGCTATTTATCTCAACTAAATCCAGCAGTAAAAAAAAATGAATATCATACATCACGAAAGAGACTAGCTTAGAGCTCCTAGGCTAGCTTAGCATAGTAACTGCTATCTCAGCATTTCACTGTAGTGAAGTTAACATGACATGGATACCTTAAAATAACATTTTATGAACTGAATTGTAACTATATTGATTTTAATATAAAGTAGATGTATAAACACCTAGCAACATATAGATACATGAAATCCTTATGACCAATGGAAAGCAATCAATGCAATGGTTGTTCTCAGCAACCTGTTCTGTTGTGTTTTACACCAGAGTGCCCTTATCTCCCATACAGCCTGTCTAGCAGCCATGTGTGGGTTCTCATCCACGCTTGGCTGCTGTAGTGATGATGACAAGCCTCAGTCTTGAAATGCCAGGCCTGAAATAGTTTGCCCTGTTTATAATTAAACTGAACATGCAGAACGGTGCCTGGTGTGTATGATACAAATATATCCTGACTGGTGAAGGGGATCGCATAGTTTGCCCTCAGTCACACACAGTGAGGTTCATCCAAACACACTAACACATACACAAAGTTAATCAGTGGATAAATTAGGGGTGCTGATATGTAATGACAGAGTACTCAAAGGCAATAGTGTATTTATGGATAAATTGCATATATGCTTACCAGGCTTGAGGGGTAATTGCAGGGTGGAAGTTCAAAAGTGTAGTGCTGAAGGGTGGAGCTACAGATGAAAATAACATAATGTCCATATTAAGAGCAGCTTTACACGAGACAGTAAAACCTTCATTCACTGTCATCTTTTTCAGGTGTAGCAGTGAGAGGTTTACACAGGGCTTTTTCATTGGATATTGCGTATCTCCTTGTGTGAACTGCATCTGAAAGTCAACATGCCAGTAGAAGGTGAACTGCTGGATATTCTTCAGAGAATGTGGACCAAACTCCAGGATCTCCCTCAAGCCAGTTCTCTGGAGGTGGGAGCCTTCTCTGTGCTCATTCTGTTTGCTGGTGAGTTTATCTGTTAAACACAGATGCAGTCGGTAATTTTTAAAGGATCTAAATATCTGTGTGAAGATCAAAAACACTGACACCAAAACAAGGCATTTAAAGTGTTTTTTTTTTACTTTATTTATTTAGTTAACTGTTCAGGTTTCTGTCAGTTTTATGTCCCAACCTTAAAATACCCTAATGTCTGTACAGTATGTCTGTGGAGATTCTCAGTCATCTGGACTTGTTGCTTCTTAGGTTGAAACGTTTAACTACTCATCCAAGTAGCCTCATCAGGCTGGTAAAGCTACTTGGACTCAGCTTCCAGATTATTTATGGGAGTCCTCTTTTACGCCAGTTAATATTTTTTGTCCTTCCTGACAGAAATAAAATCTTAAATGCACGACTATGCTGACTAGCTAGTTGCTAACTTGACTGTCTGCCTATTTTTATTGGAGAGGTAGTGCACAGTGAGTGTATCAAAACTTTTCAACGGTCTATTGCTGCTGGTAACAATGTGAGACTAACAGGATTAACTCAAAAGTTGCTGTCAATAAAATCAAAACAGTGAGCTAAAAGATGCTAAAAATGCTGCACAGAACTGAAGGGAGCTGCACATGTGAGCAGTTGCTTTCACAGTTATTTAACCCATCGGTCACATAAAAGAAGATTGGTATGTACTGCACATGATTTAAAACTTTGCACCCTGTGTTTTCTGCCTTCCCTTCTGTCTCCTCTCTCTTCTTACAGCCACGGTTCTCTTCATGTTTGTGCTGTCCTGTGTCCACTGCTGTTGCTGTGGAAATTCAAAATACCAGGCCTCAAGAGTTCAGCCTCTACAGCCCTGAGGAGGAGATGGAGAGCAGACTCTGCTAGTAAATACAACCCCCATACTTCATGTAATCGCCCACATGATAAAACATTGTTATTAAGTTACCAAAAAGGAAAATATTCCATTACAGAGTCATTGATTTCCTGGGGGAAATCAAAGGATGTTCAGCAATAGAAGGATAGGGACACATTTCCATTACGTGTCCAATTCAGGAATAAAGACTGGATCCGGGACTCATCAAGATTCATTGCAGACCAACACAATGAAAGACTGTGGTGTCTCTTTTCAACAACAAAAAACTGATGAAATACTGCAAGAAAGCACATTTGTGCTTAAATGTCACATTGAATCCGTTATTACCATATTATTAACAAATTCATTGGTCTGAAATCATCAAGAATGTGAAAAATGTGAAAAAAACATAGACATTCCTAACTGTGTATGTAAAGTGGACTTCAGCAGAAACTTGTTTGCATGAAAAGACAGTGACAGACAGAGAGACAGAGACAGTGCCCTCTGCTGGTCTAGTGATGAGAATTAGATTTTTGCTACTTGTGCCAATGGAAAATGTGAGCGGTTCATTGTTTGATGTACAACACTTAAAAAATGTATTCTCAGTATGTGAAAGTGTAACTGTTTTTTACTTATTTTTACTTACTTCACCGTCCCATTTGTAAATATAACAGAAACTGCATGGTATTGATTGGTTGTTCTTACTTGTGTAAATGTAATAAATGTTAAAAGTGCTTAAAAATTAAAAAATCTTTTAATAGTATTGATTGATAATGTAAAGAATCTGTTAAAACATGGTTCCATATACTTTGCATGACAGGAAGTTCTGACCTAAATCTCAACTCGCTGCACTGTTGTATGCGTTCCTTATCATCAGATCTCTCCTTTGCCTCCATTAGTCAATACTAAGTAAACATTAACCAGGAGCTGTTAGTGCTTTTGGTTTTGTTTTGTGCCTAACCAATGCAAATGAGAGCGTACCTGGAAGACAGGAGGACTGGAGCCGTTGGACTTTCAACTCTGTGCACAAACTGGTAATAAACTGTAATGTTTGGGATGGTTTCAGCTGTAAGTGGATCAGAACAATAGCTGAAGACACACACACTGCAGTTTATTCACACTGCTTTGAACAGTGAGCGGATCATTTACCAGGACATGGCGCTGGAAAGGTGAGTTTTTGAACAGGAATGTGTTGAATGACAATAGTAAGCAGGGTTCTATGTAGCATGCTAACAAAGCTAGCTTTGTGACTGGTTGCTTTTTCTCAGATTTTATCAGGGTGTATAAAGTAATTATTCGCTAATAAACTACCAAATCCAAAGTCATTATCTTGTGTGTAATATCCAGACGTTTTTTTCCATTTGTTTATCACTCTCTGTGCAGCACGACGGAGCAGCAGAAAACCCCAGAATCACCTGAGGACTGGGTGGAATGGTTCCTGTATCGGATGCATCAAGAACCCTGGGCACTGGGAGGGGCTGTGGTCATGCTAGTGTTTGCTTTGGCAATCCTGTCTATGGTCGTTTTTGCTGTCCTGTACGGGTGCTGCTGCGGTCCACGCACAGTGAGCCAGAAGAAGAACAAGTCAAAGCAGGATGGGGTGATCTAAATGTGAGAAGAGACCTGATGTGTACAGACTGGAAATTTATGTTGACAAGATGGAAAATTTGTTTAAATTTATTGTCCACCTTTTGGTCAATTTTGAGATGTGGATTTTTCACAGCTGTATACAAGTAATATAATCAAATCAAGGTATTGTCTGTTTTGTAGCCAATAAGTTATTGCCACTTAAATGTGTGGTAGAACGGGATGAGTCTTTTTCACTACAGTGTACTGCATAATATTACATCAAAATAACTGCTGTTGCTCTCAGCAGGCTCTGGACTGCCTCTGTGATTTGATTTCTAGGTCAAAATAGCACCTTTATCACTAAAGCATATTAATAACTTTATTTTAATGTGTACTTGTGTCCTGCTTCACTCTGAAATACAATAATTTACTAGTCTAACCAGCCTCTTTTTTAAACTTCAAATCAACAAATTGGTGCTCGATTCACA
>OMLM01005697.1:9910-29751 GCA_900302695.1 Helostoma temminkii | reverse complement strand
TCAGCTTCTCTCTCTCTCTCTCTCTCTCTCTTGCTGGTCCCTCCTTCCAGTGGCTTCCAACAGACCTGATAACATGCACTTTTGTGGCCTTTTCAGGCTTGTGCTTTGCATTTTACTGTTTGGACAGTTTAAACTTGTACATTGTAAAATAAAAAAAAGTATTACTGTATATCAAAATGGTATTTTGCGCAACTGTTCTTACAGCAGATATATTGTACAGTTTAGAGTTTTAGAGTAGTTGTGAAAGATGTCCAAATGTGTTTATATAATATAGATATTGCATATGCATATCATTGTTTTGTTTTGTTTTTTCTTTGACTCATGTACGATCATGCTGTGCTTTGCATTTAACAAGCACTGCTGAATATTGATATTGTTTTTGTTTTATTTTCCTTGGAAGCTCTGTGACTTTTTCTTTGCATTTGTTAAAATGCGATACTGGCATTTGTGCTAAAATGAAAGCTAATAAATGCTGTAGGACAAATACTTTGTGCTAGAGCATTGGTTAGCCATTTTACAGTGTTAAAGGAAGTGTTGCATTTTGTGAAGTTTCTGTCACTTGTGATGTTTACAATATTTGTTAATTCCTGTCAGATTATTTTTACTTCACATAGCAACATAATTTAATATCAAGAAGTGTTTTAATGTGAGTGTTAAAGAACTGGAAACTGCAGAGTGCTAAGTCAAAGGTTTTTCTCTTGAATACTTTTGTATAAACCTAGAAATGCCAGCCTCAGAGGGAAGTCTGCATACTTTCCTTGTTAATGAAAAGAGTATTGTTTTCCTTTTTTCTTGGTGGATTACCATGAGGTTCTTGAACACTCACATTTTCCCTCCTTGTTGCAGTGTAATTTCAGAAGTCAACTAAGGTATTGTAATGTGTAATAACCATTAATTTTCAATCTCCATTGACATGTTGCAAGGTCATAGTTGCTGTTGTTGCCTGAATATAATTGCTGACTCATTTGAACATCCATGTTTTCCTACAAAACACTAATAGCTTTTATGTCTTTGGTTCCACTGCAGTAAAACTTGAGGTCAAATTACCAAAATGTGACATGAACAGACAACTGGACATAAGTGCAAACATTTCACTTTAGTTTTTACCTCTTATTTCAATGTCTTTATGCAATTCAATATTTTCATCCTGTATGCTTGGACAGGATGCAGCCTCAAGCTGGGCTGAATGAAATCTGGAAGAATGGTTTTTGCCAGCTCAATTACTGATGTATTTTATGTTTGTTTTTGTTTTTTAAACGCAAAAGTAAATAAAAATCCATTTGAAACTAACATTACATTGGTTTTTATTTTTATATGAACTTATACTGTTATATAAGTATTTGCAGTTTTTAGCCGCAACGGGTTAAAAAAGGTTATTTTATGCCGGTAAATTATGAAAAATCACTAAAATTGTAATAAGTGTCCTCTGTTCTTTAACAGTTAAACGTATCTGAGCCCTGTTTGTGTTTCCCTGCTAGCACCACCAGGAGGAGCCAAATAATACCCCATAGAATTTGTTGATGTAGATTTTTATCTCCCTACACATCAGTGTTAACTAAATAAAAACAGACGAATGGAAGGCACTTTTTTCAATCACCATTACTATAATAAATTATGGTATATGAATATGACAGAGTACCTTTGTCTAATTTAAAACTGTTTCACAGATTTAATATATTTAACAGAACTGTAGCAGTATCATAAGGCAGACCAGGTATGATTGTTAACCCGTCACTCATTAAAAAACCCAAATTTCTTTACTATAAATATGACTTATTCAAAACTCTGTACAAATATTGCAGACCTCATGAGTTGCTCTCAAATAAATGGTGTTTTATTTCTTTCAACCTACACCACTATGACATGTTGCAAGGTTAACCTACAGTTAAATAAAGGATGCAAAGAGAGAGTTCACACTATGTGATAAGCTGCAAAAAGCGACTTATTGAGATAAAAGAACGAGGTATTCCACTCTACTCTAGTCTCCAGTGGCTAACCTCTTATATGCTTATATTACGTGGAGTCATTCCATAATGCAGTGTGCTACCTGAGTGAAATACTGAGCCAAAACTTCCTCCTGCATCTCAGACATAAATGTGTTACTCTTCTGACGACCTACACTGATCACCCAAGAACCCATGGTCTCTGACCTACTGTGGTGATTTGTAGTATCTGCTCAGTGTTGAGGCCAGTACAAACTTTTGGCATCATGTCTACTGTGACATCTGTGATGTAAATTTCGTCACCTCCCCAGTCTACGAGGGTCCAGATAAACTCTCTATGGATGTCTGTGTGCAAGTCAAAAAATTTTGCAAACACAATGATTGTTCGCAATATTAAAATCAAGAAAGTGGTCTTTGTTATATGTAACAACAATGTAGTGATATGTAAGGGGATGGTTGGTACTTGTTTTATAGATGTATAGATAAATCATATAAAGTGTATATTATATATAACACAAATCTAACAGGTGATCACAATATGTCCCTAAAACAGCCAACACCAAGGCATCTATTAAAACCATTATCTTTTAAAAGGGGGAAGTAATTTCTCTGCGTGTTTTTGAGTAATATAACTATAATATAAATGTTGCTACTTTTATTTCATTAATGGTATATTAATAACATAACAGCTATTGTGTAGCACAAGTGTGCTATTGTTTTTGTACAGCTCTAGAAACTAATGCATGGGTGGCGAAATCTTACGAGCAGCCTGTGAACGCACCATCAGAGTTTGGGCCAATAGCGTCAGGCAGAACGGGGTGTTGTGGAGGAACCGACCAATCCGAGCTCTCTCTGCGGAGTAAATGGACACTTAGCGTCGGGTCCCTGGCTACCTGGATGTATCGAGCTGCAGTTTACGGCAACAAAGAAACCGTCGCCACATCGTTGAAACACATCTAACAGCGCTGGAATAACGTTGTTGTCATCGGCGAGGAAGAAGAGGGACCTCAATTATTCTCACCTTGAGGAGAAATCCTCGGGGAAAAGTGTCGTTTGGAGAGTTGTTTTCGGTGAGTGTTTCTGTGTTTACACCGGATGAGCTCCCCGCAGGATTTGGAGCTCAAGGCTGTGATGTTTAGTTGTAGCCAGGCGAAAAGTATCCTGTATTTTCCTTTAAAACGTATCTTAAGTACATTTCGGATTATTGAATAATTGCTTAAGTTAAGGTTTAGCGTCGTGGTTACTTTTGGTTTGTTGCTTCTTGTCATATAACAGTCCGAAAGTTGTTTGCATCTGAATGTTACATCTGAAGGTGCGTGAAGCCATGAAGCGTGATGTGTCTGCATCGTCACACAATTACCTCTGTCACAGTGAGGACACGTTTGTGGTATCTAATCACACAGTGGAGGGTGGAAAGGTTAACTGAGGCTCTGTGTCATGATTGATTTGTGTGAGTGTGAGATGGTGTGGGGATGTATTAGGAATGAGTGTTAAGTAAAAAATAAACATGTGTTCCTCTTTTCCTACTTAAAATGGTTTCATTTGAGAAGTGCTTGACTCCAAAGGGATAAAACTATGTAGTACTTCATCAAAAAGAGTAAAGATTAGATCAAATCTACAACTAGATGATTATTGATGTAATTTAGTTTTACCATTAAAAGCAAATCAGAATGACTGACTGAATAATGACTGATGCTGATTGACTAACCTAACAGTCCCGACCCTCTGTACTTCTGAACAGAATGACAAATTCCTGATGTTGTTTCAGTTTGTAGAAGTTTAACATCTTTGACGGTAAAAAGTGTTGGAGTGTGTAAATGTTTTGTATTGTGAGTGCATTTCATTCGCAGTAGTCTGAGTGATTAATTTTCTCTGTGGCCAATTCTTGATGTTTACTCAGTTAAGATGGGCAAGGTGACAAGGACACAGAAAATAGAGAGCAGATGGTGGGAGCAAGGAGGGTTGTTGGGGAAGAAATAGTGGATAGAAAGGGAGGGGCAGAACAGAGGGAAAAGGGAAAGAGGTGAGAGGATAAAAAGTAGTAAGGGGGGTGTCTGTATAACGAGATGGAGCATTAGGAGAGGAGGAGAAGAGAGAGAGAGCAAAATAATTGTTTTAGTAACAGGTAATAAGCAAAAAAAGTGTATGTGGGTGTGAGGAGCAGTGGTGGGTGGAGTCAGCTGGTTGATGGATGACCTTGCTAGATAGGGGAGGGGTGGCTGGCTGGGAGACAGATGCAGGGATAGAGAGGGGATGGAGCTTTGTAATAGTGACAGGGGGTCATTTATCTGTCTGCTGGATCTGACCAGCCAGTCACTACGGGAGATCAGGTTCTCACTAGCATGCACACCTCCCCACTTTTTGTTTCTTCTTCTGCACCACATCCCCTGGTGGTAATGAGGATCTTGTCTTGTTGTCCAACCCCCCATGTTCCTCACACATTATGTATGTCGCATATGTTTTGGTTTTTTTTTGTACGACATTTTACAGCTTCTTGTTTCCCATCCATATCCTCGCTTCTCCTGTTCTTCTTTGCCTCTTTAGCTCTTGAGGTTTCTGACTCCTCTGAACTGTTTAACACTGCTTCAGCTGTCTGTTAAATTTCAGCCTCTACACATCATATGACACAAATTTGACTATTTAATCTCATAGCTCAGATAATCCAACTCCTGTCACTGCTTACTCTACAAATGTCTCTTTGACTAGTTAAACAGGCCATATTTTATATAATGTTGGGTTTATATTTTATCCTGAGGCTCTGCTGAAATCATTTTGGACGATCAATTCCAAAAATTGCTCATTTTTCTCATAATGGCATCTGATATGGAGTGCACAGCTGCCACTAGTTGGACCACCTTTGGCGACTTTTCAGATGATTCAGCATGTTGAATCAAAGGCTTTCTAAGAAGGAAAAATAATTATATAACCCCTTTAAACAATCTCTGCTGCTTCAATTTCAACTTATTCTTGAAACTGACAAACCAACAGTTCAATTGCCTACAGGACGTGAAATTAAAATTTCATTTGTGCTTTCTGCAAGGACACTTGGCTCTTAAATCATTTGACCTGTTTACACCGGCAGATCTCAGTCAGCAAGTTTGCATGTTTCTCTCTCTCATTCAGCATTTTCCCTCTCAATCTGTTTTTTTTCTGTCTTTATAGCCTCATTTTCCCTCCCTTTTTAAAAACCCCTCATTCTCCTATGTATCCCTCCAGAGGGACTAATAAGCAGCGTTATGAGTCAGTGTGAGCAGAGGGGCAGATGGGATTCGGCTCATAGGCCAGATAAGGGTTTTTAACTCAGCTGTGTCTTATCACACTCTGTCACTGCTGCTTAAACTGAACACATACTGCCTGGCATTAATGTGAGTGGTAAAAATCCTTAAATTGAGATATGGAGGTTCTGTTTGAAGCATGTTGTAATCCCTGCACAAAAGGGTGCCAGTGATGTCAGGGTGCTAATTTAAATGCAGAGATGGCAACTTTTTTGGGTAAATCACAAAAGCTCTAACTCTAGTCCAGAATTTGCCTCAATGTTTGCATCAGTTATCTTTCAGCGGCACAAAAAACAATTTGGAGACAAAACAGACAACATTTTGTAGTCAGTCTGAACTGCTTTCCATCAGCCATCATTTTTAATTACTTTAGTCCTCTACCTCCCCCGCTGTGTTGGTTGTGTACCACAAAGGTACCACAGGAAGTAGGCTCAAAGATCTGAACCTGTGAAGCCTCAAATTAGTCTAAATTAGTCTACAAATAGATCACAGTGTTGTGTTTTCTAATTGAGAGTTGCATTGTGGCTAGTATGAGGCTGGTGTTAGATTGGTGATTTGGTTACTTTTCTATGCCTATATAAGTATGTGGGACTGCAAAATATGTTTACTACTAATAATAGTAAAGTAATAAAGTAATAAATTATTATTAGACTTAAAAATAACCCATTACAGCTGACTGCTTTGCATGACCTGCACGAGATAAAGAAAAGCATCAAATCCTCATATTTGGGAAAATGAGATCAGTGAATATTTGGCACTTTACACCGTCACCTGGTTGGTCAGTTAGTGCTACAGTTCAAAAACTGTAACACACCAAGCTTACGGTGAGCAGGGTGTGTCCTGCACCACTGGCATTAGTCAGACACCTGTTGGCAGATTTTCAAGCAATTCGGAGTTAAGCAATTAATTTCGAGGTGGTCCCCATTAGTGAGACAGACCACTCTGATTGGCTGCTTCTGCTAAGTGAATAATAAGAGAAACAGAAGTGACAACTCATGTATTTGTAGTCCTAAGTTTCTGCTTTCTCTTATTGAATGATGGATACACACTACTGCCGCATGATGTACGTGCTAGTTTGCTGTTGTCATTATAGCATGCTCAAGTTCAAACTTTTGCCCAGACAAAGACAACGTGACGTGACGCAGCAGTAGATCACAGTTTTTAGAAATGTCTGCTGTGTAGACAAAATTGAATAAATTAAGGTAATTAGAAACACTTAATTGGAATTGTGCTGTTTTGACATTACTTGTATTCCATTAGTAGTAATAAATAACAAATTAGGATTGTTAAAATGCAGATGATAATTTAACAGGGTCATGTAAAGTCTATATAGCTCAGTGTTACAAATCAGAAATGTATCTGTCTGTCTAGGTCACCGTTGCAGCGAATTTTTTTATCTTTCTGTCCTTGGATACAAACATGTAAATATATGCAGCTAACCCTGGCAGATGGAGTTGGAATGGATTTATATTCAGCAGCCTTTTGTTAAGTCAGCGATGGAGTGCTGAGCTTACAAAAATGCACACATAAACACACACACACACACACACACACACACACACACACACACACACACACACACATCTGTCACTCAAGACACTCAAAACAGCTCTCGTGCTCTGCTGCTCTCTGAAGTGATGACATCAGCTACTGCAAAGGGAAACTAACAGGAAGTGTGTTTCTTTTGCCCTTGACAGGTGCTTAGTGTCTAAATGCATTGTACATCTGTGTTCGTGTGTGTAGAGGTAGGTAGGTAGTGTTTTGTACCTTCTGGTGCACTGAGGACTCACAGAAGCCATTACAATGACAGGATAGCTCAAGTAACAACATACTTTACATTAATGTGGGCAGAGTAATATCCTCCAGGATTGGCAAGATGAATTCAGAGTGTCATATAGTTCTGAAAACCAGTCACTTTTTGCACTTTTCCTGATGTATCTCCTTGTGTTTTAGATTGCTCATCAGTTTAAGAGGGCGAGGCAGGCTTTTGTGCTAGTCATCTTGTTGTCATCCTGCTAAAATGCACCAGTTTGTTCAGGAAATATTTCAGCAGTGAGTGGTTAATCAAAGTTCCCATCACAGGGAGAGAGAACAGCCAACAACATGAAATCATTAGGCCTGATCCACTGCCTCTGTCATCTGGGTTCATTTCACCTACTAGTGTCCTGCCTTGTCATGCATCATTTAGCTTCCTATCGTTCTCAATCATCTTGTCTGACATCTTACCTGATCTTATCAGATGTTTTCACCATCTTTTAGTTTCTGGAGGGTACAGAGGGTTGTATGGAGGAGAGCAGTGGTGTTCTCATTTACGTATAAATGATGACAGCATCTGAGGTGATGCTTGTGGTGGTTTGGTGTTTGTTTATGCGTGTGTGTTTTGTCAACACTGAAATGTTTTTTCTATCTTGACTGTGCGCTCAACATCATCATGTGTCAATTCCCAGAGCATTCAGCTCTGAATCAGCTGCCCCACGCTGATTTAGAAGGCTGAAAATAAAGGTTCTAATAATTGTGAGGAAATGGGATGGAATGAAAACTAATAGGGTGTATACACACTGCTCTGATATGCTCTGAGTGGATGCATCTAGCTGTTACATTTTTTTTTGTTTTACTAAATGGGGAAACGGAAGAATTTCCTGTCAGAGACTCCCTTTAAAAGCCTTGATGTGTTCTCATGTATCATCTCTGAGTGTTTTTGTAACAGGAATCCTTGCTAGCTTCTCCAACTATTTACTTATAAACCAAAAATAGACCAGACAGCACTCAGTCTGCTTTGCACACATCATGTTGCCACAAATATTAGATGTGATGTTAAATTTGTCCTTAGGTTTTAAAAGGAATAAAATCAGTACTACGAGGCTTGTGGGAAAGACAGCTACTCCTCCTTTTTTTTTTTTTTACAGTAATGTATCCATGGAGATGAGAAGTATGACCAAAATATCTATAGTACAACAATGTGATATAATGTTAATACAGTAATACTGTATTACCAGTTCAGTCTTCTTGTGTAAGAGGGCACAAAATCCTGCACATGCCTCTTGATTTAACCTTTCTGGCTCTTTCTAAAATGCACCGATAAATAGATAATCAGTGTATTTAAGATAAAAAAATTAATAGAAATATATAAAACACAATGTGCACAAACATGATCAACATAAGGAAAATGTCCAGCTTTAACCGAACTCACCAACGCCAGTAGCTGTCTTCTTCTAAAGAGCCTCGACCATATCACCGACTCCAGTGTCAGGTAGTAAAAACGTTGACATGAACATGATACACTCTCTGAACAGTTATTCTTTACTTACCCAACACACTGACATGAAAAAATTGTGGACGGCCATTAATGGACCTCTGCTCCAGGTTCAGCAAGCCCCAGCACCGGCACACACCCACTGAATACCGTGTTTCTGGACCCCATACAACAGTTCAGTTATTTTGTCTGGACTTTGTATTTCATGAGGACACCAGGTTGCCACCTGCCATCTAGGTGACAGGAATTGTTGTCATGCCGTTACTGAAGAATTGCCAGTTCGAACTTTATTGGGCCATTGTGTCAGAACCCATAACTGTGAGTTCATCACTTAAACATTTTGTCTTTGTGATTTTTGCTTACAATGCAGAACTAGTAACTTGCTTATTCTAAGTAACTAGATTTCTGGTGAGTTTGTTTATTTCAGTGTCAGAAACAATTTTAAATGTAAATCGGCTCCAGTTAGTCTTTTCACAGTCCAAAATCACTGGGTCCTCTTTTTACCACTGACAGAAGCCACAGCTGCCGTAGCTGCTGGTATTAGCCAAAGTAATATTCGCTCTCAGGAGTTTCATTCTGACTGTACTGTCCTAAAACAGAGCATAAAACAAAGCAGAAAGCCTGGTGTTTAATGTTGGGCTGTCTGCATATACAGTATATGTAAAGTGGCTAATATGGTAACGTTAGTGTATTTTCAGATGGTTCTGCTGTACTGCTGCTGAATGTTAAACTACTTACAGTGTAAACGACATGTCACTTGTGTTTGTTAGTTAACACTGTCCAGCTGCATACCTTATTCTTACCGCCATACTATTATATCTGAAACAAGTGGTGTTTCTCTAGCATATATATAGTTTTTATCTCTGTGCTTTTGATGTACTGACAATGAAATTAGTTTTAATATTGGATTTTATGGCTTAAATAACAATTGATAGTCTCCATGTGAATAAAGCTGGATGAGGCACACTTTTTCCTACATCATCATCATTACACTCTGCTGCACTGTTGACCTGTGAGAAACAGCAGCATCTGTCAGTACACTGCTGGACACAGAAGCACAGAAAGAACATGTCAGAAGTAAACGAGTATGAAAAATGTCTACTAGTGTTTTTCCTGGAAGCCATGTATCGATAAGATATTTGGTATGCAAATATACTATCAACTAAAACTACAGTGTGCGAGCTAGGAGGTGCCAAAAGTAATTTATCAAAATAATGCACATGAAATTACATCATACCCGCTATAATTGCTATAACTACTAAAGTAAAACATACTTTTTTATCACATATCAGGCTAAATAAACACTGGGAGCAGGCTTCTGTAGAAAATGAAAAATAAATAATGTTTACATGTCAGTAACTATTGCTGGATCACTACTACAAAATCACTGAGTTCACTTGCAGTTATACTGTGGTGTACTGGAGTGTCTTCCTTCACAAATCGTCTTTGGATATGTGCAGACATTGACTAGAGAGAGTGCTTTAACCATCAGGTCATTAATGGATTTAATTTTAATTAGTGACAGCTGAAACAGCCAGCATCATCATTTTAAACAGCAAATGCAAAGGTCAGCACTGGCAAAAAATTGCAAGATGCTGGCTAGATACTAGTTCTTTAAATTATAGGTGGAAAGGAGGTTTGTAAGGCAAGAGCAACATACCTCTAATAGAGAAAAATAAGAACAACACTAGGTTTCTTTTCAGCACTGTCAGGCTGACATAGTCATAGCTCTGTTCAGCCCAGTATTCCCGTAACTCTCAGCTGCAATGACTTTATGAATTTCTTTACAAATAAAATCATAATCATTAGAGAAAAAATTGACCACATCACCCCTGCAACTGACACAGATGGGCTCAGATGTACAGCAGCTTTAGACGTGTTCATTAGACTTCAGTCTTACTCACACCAAGTTAATTCCAATAATTAATAAATCTAAACCAGGGGTCCCCAAATGATCATTTGTTTTAAATTGAGTTTAGTGGTTTAGTAAATATGCACAGAACATAAAACAAACACCAAATAAAATTATAAAAAGAAGGAACTATACTTGTACAGTTAATTGTGACTTGTCCTGTTCTATTCCAATACTTTTGCACTTAGGCGTGGTTAGATGACACATCATACATACTAGTTTATTAATGCATAGTGAGACCTTTAGCATTACCTCGGCCACACAGGAGAATTGCTACTGCACCACTACACGTCTCTATTTCCACCCACCTGTTACCAATGTAGCATCATTTGAATTCACTGCAGACAGTAATTTCTATACCTGCTTGTTTGCCTTCATATTCATACATTTACATTTACATTTACATTTAGTCATTTGGCAGACGCTTTTGTCCAAAGCGACTGAGGTACAAAACAAGCAAAGCTCTAAGTCAAGGAGAAAACTAAAGCAAAGTAATACTTGAAGTCAGTTCTGCATATCAACTGTAGCAAATCCAAAATAGGAGTAATAAAGAGAAGCTGAAATTATGTTACAGCAAATAACAAAAAAGGAGTTGGAAACCACATGAAATCTTTTCTTTTTATTTATTTTTTTAAAACCAAAAATAGTTAAATCCTTTGTCAGCAAGTAATTTCTCTCTAGCTAACAGCATGGCAGTGTGGATTTTATCTGCTAATACTTTGGGACAGCCTGTGTTTTTTATGTGAGGGCATTTCCTTCTCTGCCTCCCACCCTCTCCCTTTTTCTTGCTTTGTCTCTTTTCATCTATATTCTGGCCATAATTACAGGGCTCATGAAAGTATTTAGAGTCTCATGAATATTTAGATCTTGGAGGGGAAGTGTCTGGGGAAACCCATGTGTGGCTCGTCTGCCCTAATTATGGAGATAGCCTTCACACACACATTTAAAATAAGGGAAAAGCCAGAAAATGATCAAAAGCTCCCAATCAGGGAAAAGTTAATAGAGGCTTAAACAAAGGTGTAAGTACGGCACATGTGCTCACACACAGAGCAGGGAGACTATAGCACAGCTGGTTGTGGCTTGCAGCTGCTTTTTCTTTCTGCTCCCTATTGTTTAGTAGTGAGCTAATGATGGACATGAGCCTTAGTCAAGGGAACTATGTGTGTGTGTAATCAGGGCAGGGATGAAGAGAGTTGTGACTCATTGGCTCTGTGATGGACATGGTTGAGATAAATGGAGACAGGAGTAAAAAGCTATGCTTTTTGGTTGGAGCTTGCGAGGAAGGAAGGGACGCATAAACAGGTCTATGCAGAAACATAAAAACCTAATTAGGGCTAATTGCATAGTGGAAACACAAGAAGCAGGAAATGAGATGATATAGGAACTTAGACTTAAAATGGTGGATGAGAGGTGAAATGTTGTGAGTGGGTAGGGCAACTGAGGAGTGTCAGAGAGGAAAAAAATGTCAGGCAGGGAGGCTGCTGAGTGTTGAGAAGAGACGAGAAAGGTGTAAGGAAATGTAGGAGCAAGATGAAAGAGTATGAGGAGGTTAAGAAGAAGACGACACATGGTACAGCATAGTGTGTCACTGCAGATGGTGACGTCTCAGTGGAAGTGAGAAGTGAATGTGGTGAATTTAAACATGTTTAGTCCCAGAGTTGGAAATGGCATGATATAAATGATTCATACTGTCAGGAATATGTGCAGTGGTTTATGAATTCATAATAATGACACAGTGTAGCGCTACTGATATCAAGAGTTTAAATCGTTCCTTAGGCTACTATTCAAATTAGCATAGCATCAGAGTAAACCTAACAGCTGGTTAGCTTCAGATATGGGATCAGTGGGAACTATTTATATGTGCAGATGGAATATACATAAAGCATATATTGTATTCCGTGTGCGTCTTCTGTCATGTATCTGACATGTCTGATTATTGTGATCAATCCAGATGTCTACACAATGTGTATCGGCTCCTGTTTCACTCACAATCTATGCACGTGACTGTGGCTGGGGCTGCTCGATTTTGGCCCCCCCCAAATAACAAAAAACAACAAAAAAACTCTTATTAAACACAATTACTTATTTAAAATATCTTGCATTTATGGAATAAAAAACGAAACCTTTCAATTTGCACGAGCCATCAGTTTCTGTCTCTCTAACATTAACGTTAGATCCTAAAAAGCCTGTTTTCCCATAGTTCTGTTTTCTTTTCCTTAATCTGACCAACCTCAATTTAACCAGTTATCTCTGCCTCCTCCAGTGCTTTGGGATCTAATGTTTATCGTAGTGTTACTTGCTTGTCTGCTCCTCTGCTCTCACCTGATCGATTCAATAAACCGCAACAAGCAAAAGATCCATATATTTCTGCCAAGATAGCCGTGCAGTGCCTTGATGCATGCTGGAATCTGTCAACATACAGAATCGCCATCATAATTCAAAAGTGATGCTCTTGATTTACACTGTAACACAAGACAAAATGAGAGAATAGTTATAAAACAGAATGCAATGCAATAGTTAGTTTGTCTTATATAATTTTGTATAATTATTGGAAGCCAAAATTGTAATTTGAAAAGCCTTAGCTCAAAATGCATTTTTATTTAATTCTGTTTTCTCCAGTCAACAGGCTACATAGAAATCCATTGAAACATTAAGACAGCTAAAACGAATCAATAAAATATGATGATTTCCTTTTGGTTATAGTAATCCTTTTAAGCATACTGTTCCAAGAGGGGTGTGGGTTTCATACAAATACTGCACAAGATGGACAGATGTGTTGTTTTCAGCATTTTGAAACTGTCCTCAGACATCACAGCCCTTGCACTTGACACTTTGTGATTGACTGTGGCCTATGCCCCAAGAATGACCTTTTGACAGCTAATGGGCATGGACCTACACATTTCCTCAATCCAATATTTTTCTCTTACTCAATGTGTTGCAGTAAGCTGTGTACATAATCCATTTCCAATGTATGGGTGAACATAAATGCAAGTCTCATTAATCTCCATTAGGAATTTGTTGACAGGGTTTTCTTGAGGGACGCACGTGGCCAGGAGTTACCAGGAATTGTACTGATATTCTGATCATGTGGTTCATATACAATTGCTTAACCAACCAACCAAGCTTTAGCTGCCCCAAAAAGTTAAAGTTTTCTGGAACTCAAGGAACGAACAGGCAGGTCAGAGAACAGAAATCAGGTCAGATATACTGAATGCTGGAGAGTTGCTAGCTGAAGTCAGAATGGCAGACAATCTGGCAAAGGGGTGGGAATGTCAGACCTTCTTATAAAGGAGTGACATGTGAAACTGGTTTGAATGATTGAGTGAGTGGGAGAGATACTGAACAGGAAATGACTGAATAAGGCATGAACCAGACAGACAGCCAGGCAGGCTGCAGATCGCAACATGTGCGGCTGGTTTAAGTTATTTAAATCAGGAGACGTTTATTGAAAGAGTGGCTTAAATTAATTCATATTTTAGGGGGCACAGCCTTAAAAGTTGAGCCAAATTAGACCTTATTGTCATGTCTTCGTTAGATTGTTTTCCTTAACCTAAGCTTTATTGCTATGTGAAATGACTAACATGGGCCCAATATGTGGGCTTATGTGGAATATCCTTTTTCTAAAGGTAGCATTCAAACACGAAAGGTGAGTTCAGTTTGTTCACAGCTTAACTAAAGACACTGCTACACTGTTTCATCAGTGTTAAATATCCACTACAAACCGAGAAGGTCTGTCGTCGCTTGAGTGCTGTGGTTATGACAGGGTTTCATTGGGCCACTTCACAACAGTCTGAATGGAAACCAGACTACCACCATATACTGTGAAGGCACGCTGCAGACAGTGACACACACACACACACACACACACACACACACACACACACACACACACACACGGGTATGATTATGAGCACAGGCTAATACTCAGACGCACACAAACACACGTGTCAACACCACTTAAAGCAGACCACAGTTTGATGAGGTGTGTCACCAGTCTGAGAGGAGTGCAGTCCACTGTGTGTGAGAGAAAATTAGTAAGAAGTTACTAATCAGTTTAACACACACAAGCAATCACTATTCATCAGCCACCTCCACGCCTTGGACAGGCTTATAATATTATTCAGCAGCTGTGTGTTTATGAATATTTATGTGTTTATGTGTAGTTCTTTGTGGAGGGCAGGAAAATGTGGTGGATATAATGTATCTCACTGAGATCAAAAGTGATGGCCAACTGCTGTTGCCGCAACCTTCCATTTATAAACTTTAATTGATAGATATTTGTAAAAAGGTGAGGGAAGTGTGGTACTTACAAAAAGATTGTAAACCAATTATTGTCAAATATCCAATGCTTCATCTCTTTCTCACACACAACAAATTAAGCTAGCTGTACTTTACAGATCAGAGAGAATGGAAATAATGTTCTCACAGACAATACAGTGAGTCAAATAAGATCTGCAATTTGTTTCCGTGTGTGCAGTCTCAGTCTAAACTTCTGGTTCATGTGGTTTTCACCTGCGTTTGCTAGATGAACTAACTACCGCTGTGTTTACATGCACTCAAGTAACCCAGTTACAATCAGCTTTCTCCTGTAAGCAGATTTTTATTTGTCCTGTAATCAAGAAACCTCAATTTCTAAATTGGGGCAAGGCATTAAAGAAACCTGATTTTGAGCTACATTTCTCCTGCAGATTTCTGATCAGATTTCTCAGGCATGTACACACATTCACAAGTGGATTTTTCTAGTTAGTCAGCAATGATTATTGATCTGCTGTGTATATGTGCAGATGTAGAGTAACAAATTACTGAGCTGTAAGTGTGTACTTCTACATCTCAGACCCTTACTTTCTATAATTCACATGGACAAAACAGATTATTGAGCCTACATAGGAAAATTTAGGTAAAATAAGTTTGTAAAACAAAGCCAACTTCAGCTTAAGCTGGAGTTACTGTAAGTCTCTCTCATTTGTCACGCTATTGGTCGCTGATGTTGGTCATAAATATTAAACATGCTTAAAAAAACTGGGAGCAACTGCTTCTTAAGAGCCCTGTGTGCACTAGCTAGTCTATAAATTTATTACCAGTGTATTATTAAAGATTTTCACCACCAATCAATGGACTACTGTGACCAACCAGTGGCTGATGAGATCCATTTTTAATGCCGAAATGCCTATTCCTATTACCAGATCACTGTATGTGCTTGCGCCTTTAAGAGTTAAGGTACTTTGAGATTTATACGCAATTAATACTGAATCAGACAGATATCATTATTTAGCAGTTCAACGCACCCAACTAATTTTTAAACACATCAAAGAACTACTTTATTTTTAAAATTAATTACTGAGTGGAGCAGTTCTGTGTTTTTTATTAATGTTGATATCAATTATGTTATGACTTACTGTAATGTCTCAGATACGCTAAATACCAAAGCTGCAGTAAGCTTGTATCATACAGTATCTTGGTCCAACTTGTTGTTTTGTTGGGTTTTAGTTTAGAATGTGGAAAGATGATGGTGGTAGATGATGGTAGATTTATTGGTAAGCTCATTGTCTCATGATCTATTGCTAATGAAGAGGAATCTCTCTATATGCCACCTCATTGTTTGGTTTAGGGAAGTAACATACAATTTCCTTGTCTGCTGGTTTTGTTGTTGTAAAAATGGTACTAGAATTGGTTCGAAATAATCTTCTTCCTCCTGTATCATTAGCCGTGACATTCAGCACAGCTGGAGATATGGTGGCTTTGTTTTGGCCTTAACCACTAGAAGTGCTTCCAACATCATCCCATCTTCGTTCACTATTCATTTATAGAGGACAGACCTCCAATTAGTTATTTGTACCCAACTATGCACCAGTCAGCCTTTGAGAAAACACCAAACTTGTTTTCAATATGATTTTATTGGAGGCAGCATTAGAACAGAAGCAGTATGTCATCCAGTCAGCACTTTGATGTACTGAAATGGTTCTGGGTGAAATACTATTTATGTCTGAGAGCACAGTAAAGAGAAAGTGAGAAAAGGGGAGAAGAAATTCCCTTCTCCCACTGAATTGCTTAAGGGTGATAACAAGAGATGATGAGTATTCAGTGAAACAGATGTGTGTGTGAATGAGTAAGGGACTTTTGCATACAGTACGCAAGAGACAGAGAGAGATGAGTAAAAAGCCTCAGCAAGGGATAGAAAGGGCAGCAGGCTCACATAAGATAGAGAACATCCCCCACTTATGATTTATTTATGTATTCATATTTGTCTTTCATTAAGCAAAGATGTGGGTCAGACGAGACAGAGAGAGAGAAACAGAGAGCGTGTGTGTGTGTGTGTGTGGGTGTGTGGGTGTGTGAGGGAGAGGAAGAAATTAAGATCAGCACAGATGTTTCTATAAAATAAGGACTGGAATCAGACTGTTTAGAAAGACAGATGAGGCTGTTTGCAGATCAGTCGGCAGATGCAGGATGTGAGACAAGTACAGAGACATGAAGACAGACTAGTATTGAGAGAGACAGACATCTGTGAGCCAGCTGTTTGTTATCTTATAACAGCCCCTTGGTCTGAAACCAACAGGTGTTTGCATTTAAATGACAGTTTGTGGAAACATGGTGTGTTGCAGTGTGATTACAAAGAATCAGTTGGCTTCATATTCCAGGGTGGTTTATCTGCATCTGTAAGAGATCTGACGAGTTGCCTTGAATTAGTCAAACGAACAGGAGGTGGCTGTGAAACCAGAGAGTCTGTATTGTATGCCTGAATTACAATGTGTGTGCTTATGTGTGTGTGTTAAAGAGAAGCAGGCATTTTGGATTAGAGCCTCAACAATTAGTCAATTAAACTGTTACTGATTAACAACGTTATTGAACAACTCTTTGTTGTTTGTTAATACAACTGAATAATAGTTTGAACCATTTTTCAGGCAGAAATGCCAAATATACCAGCTTCTGGTTCCAGCTTCCCAAATGTGGAAAATTATGAAATTACTGAAAACCTTTAGGATTTTGATAGAAATTTTTAAAATTGTAATGGATATTTTGCACTATTGTACTATATTTTATACACAGTAGTCTTTAAATAGTAATCTGTGAACATGTACACATAATTATTTAGTAATAAAAAGAACATTGTTAATTTTAGCCAAGTATGCATTGAACTGTGTCTTTGGTTGAGAATATGTTTGACAAATGATTCCAGACAATCTTTTACAATGTTTGAATCTATAACAATAAAATGTGTTTTTGGTGTCAAACAGAAAATAACATGTTAACTTTGTGCAGTACAAAAGCAGTACACATGTAAGTCAAAGTTCACAGTTGATGTGCTCTGTGTTTGACATCGGTGAGAATTCAAGTGTCACCTAGACTGCAGAACTGCAGTGATTTGACATACTGGAGTTGTCTGTACTTGAGGTCAGGAAATTGTCCAATATTCTTCCAGTATCTGTAGAGATTTTTTTTTCTTGCTGCCACCATATAATAGAACATCCCGGCTGCAATATATCTCTTTTGTACAGGAGAGTGGCCCTAGGGAAATATTTGGTCCTGTCAAGAGGGAAGGGAGATGGAGAGATGAGGAAAGCAGAGGAGATATGGAAACGATGGACGCAGATGATAAGAAGCTCATTATTCTGTTCCTATATTTGGCTCTCTATATTCTCCTCTTATTCTCACTGCAGCAGTGAAGACATCCGCAGTTTACGTTCATATCTTACTGATACCTGATGCAGGCATCTCTGTCTTTCTCTGTACGTGTATATGTGTGCTTCCTGGTACTTCTGCCGATGCCTTGGCAAAATTAGATCGTCTGGTATATTCGTCTGGTTGTTTTCATTATGGGAGGCAGTATAATGAGCCTAGATCTTTTGTTTTCAGAATGAGATATTCATCAGTTTGACCTTTCCCCTAACAGGGGAAGAGAAGCAGTTTGAATGTGTGAGGCTTCTTGTGCTGCTTCAAGTTTTACCCAGTTTTGTTGTTTGAACTGGCTCTGATGCCGTTACATCGATGTGTGGCTTCATTTGACTTGCAAGCACAGTTCCATTTGGATTTACATTTTCAATGCATATTGCACTGACTGAATAATACCGACCACATTAAACACTGTTCTGCACAGCTGCCGTCCACTCTTCTTGGTTCATACTAGTCCTTCCTTCTTTGTTAACCACATTGCTGCATTTTGGTTTGAAACTCTGTGTAATGCAAGATCTCCTTGGAAATGTGTTGTCCTTATGCCTGAGATAACAAGGTTATTTTCCCAGACTTCAGAAAGCTCCTCTAGTGCCACAAAAGACACTGTACAGTAGACGATACATTATTCACAGGCTAAAAGGTAAACTGATCAGGGGAGTGCTACTTGAAGGTTTTGTGCAGTATCTCACACAAACTTGTACCACTGTGATTCACAGCGTTGTTAAGGTGTTTACATGTGAGAACAACTTGTAAAACAAAATGCAAATATATGACATCTTTTTTTTTTTCATAGAACAAACAACAAGTGACAGTTTTATAATAAAGTGCATGAGGTATCACAGTGACGAGCTGCCAGAAAGGTTTGAACACAGTGAGTCCCTGAGGTTAATGATTATTACTGTTATCTACTGTTGTTAAATTGTTATTTTTAACAGTAGTTATTATTGTTGTGATACTGGCTTTTTCAATATTGACACATTAGCACTGAGCCATCGTACCAGACGGGGAAAAACTAAGAAGCAACTAAGAAACTAAGCTAAAATTCTATATAGTGAAAGTAAGATTATGAAAGTTTTGAAAGACAAAAGTTGTCACAAATAGAAAACGTATCTTCATAAGCAATAAAATAAACTTATTCTCAGTTCAATACATTCAGTAACTGTATTGCTACGGCCTTAAGTCTGATATGACAATCTTATGGTCACTATCCATATCTATACAGTGTTATTTACCACATTTATTTGTTGAAAATAATTTCGAACTCAGCAAGCACCATCTCGGCTTTGTTATTACCAGATAAATAAAAGAATATTATTTTGAATGTAAAATACAGATATTAACATGATTCTGTGAATGAGTCACATAGTGATGGAGAGTGCGGTGCAGAGATGGACAGACAAACACAGTGACACCTGCAGAGAGCTGCTAATCCCAATGCAAAGCAGATTACTGTAGCAGCCTGGTGCTCTCTCCCAGTCTGTCTGGAGGAAATGGATCTGCTTTAAGCTGCTAACTTGCTGTGGGCTGAGAAACTGCTGGCTGTACTGCTGTGTTGACCACAATGTTGCTCAATATTGCTCAGCCCCACTCTAAACTCCTTGACTCTTCCTAAACCCGTCTGTCATCTCCTGCATGTCTCTCCACTTGCTGCTGAGTCCTGCTGCTGTAAAGCTATATATTGCGTGTGTGTGTGTGTGTGTACAAACACATGTAATTATGTGTTGAGGCAAAGCTTTTAAGTTATTGAGCAACCCATTCTTATGGAGTTAATGATATACAAATGCATG